>JBBMKA010000003.1:6892461-6910623 GCA_037833695.1 Sechiopsis laciniata | reverse complement strand
AACTTGTAACATGTGTAGTTCTTGAATTTGTGTTATTGATCGGTATTATTTATTTATTTTTTGATAGGAAACAAAAACTTTCATTGATAAATGAAAAGTTACAATATAGTCAAAAACATTTTACAAAAAACTTTTCCAATGAAACAAAAGAGTTGTAATCACGTCCAGGTTCAAAGTTTAAATGTTGCCTAATAGAAAGGGAAAAAGAGTTATAACAAGTTTTTTTGTCTCATTTCTTACTTCCTGTGGGACAAGCAGTACGTTGAAGTTTACTATATATTTCAGGAATATATTCAAGATGGCATTGACTGGGCAAAAGTTGATTTTGACGACAACCAAGACTGTCTCGGTCTGTTTGAAAAGGTAGCTTTTAATTGGCAACTTGATTCTTTGCGTTACCATATCATGGACTTGTTAGCATGTATGATGATTTCAGTAATTTATTGTATGTCATCAATTTTTTGTCACCTTTTGGCCGATAGACCATATGACAAGTTCACTAATTTTTGTTTGCTGTTTCAAAGCTTGGTTGCTTAAAATTAGCATACCCTGCCTGATTATAACTGAAGTCTGTCTAGCCTTGATCATCACGGATATATTAGGAAGGGTAAAAGGGGGAAAATATCCCGGACAGCCAGTTAGTGGGAAGTGGATGCATATATTTTGTAGGGGGAAAGTGTAAGAGACGATCTTTAGGGTTATTATTGAAGTAGTAAGTAGGGAGAGATTACCGGCCCTCTAGAATTGGCTGGAATCTTGTATGCCTATTGGGTTATTGTTTCTTTTGAATATCAACAGAATTGCAAGAGAAATACCTTACACAGTTCCATGCCACTTAAATTTTTGGAAACCACTTGAAGTCATCTGTTTTTCTATTGTTTTCGTGTATTCTTTCTTTTGTTGCTGAAAGTTGCTTTTTAATTAAAAAACTAATATATGCCATCTTGGTACATTCTCAGACAAAGAAACCATATACTGAATTTCCTTAAACCTTTTATTTAACTATTTAAGTTACCAACGTCTGATATAGTCCACCTGGGTAGTAGTCTATAACAAGCTATTGTATATAGCCCCTAGGGGTGGTGTAGTGGTTGAGCGCTTGGGTGTTAGGGGTGTGCTCCTCTTGGTATCCCAGGTTTGAGACTAATGTGAGGATTAATTTCCCAGGTGGCCCCCTTCCCACCTCCAGTCCTACGATGTATCTTGGTGTCATAGTCTAGGGATGGACTAGTGGTGCCTCGGGGTTTAGAAGAGCGAAGCTCCAAGTTCTCGTATTATAAAAAAAAAGTACTGATGTATATCCTGAATTATTAGTTCGGACTATTCTGAATCGAGTGATGCGCTATTCTAAAAAACTGTACGCCATGCATTCCTTAATGTATTTTCTAATTTATCTGCAGAAACCTTTGGGATTGTTGTCCCTGTTAGATGAGGAGTCTACTTTTCCAAATGGCACAGACTTGACCTTCGCAAACAAGCTTAAGCAGCATTTGGGTCCTCATTCTTCTTTTAAAGGAGAACGAGGGAAAGCCTTTACTGTCTGCCATTATGCAGGAGAGGTATTTGCATGTCATTGGCAGATAAATTTGTTACTTTTCTAATCTTATTGCAGTTTACTTCTTATCTTTTTATTGTTCATGCAACTTAGTACGGGGAGAGGGATTCTTGCCTGGCCTCTGATTTAATTCAATTAACTTTCAGTTCTTTTTTTTTTTTCTCTGTTTCTGTTTCTGTGATGGATCTATTGTGTGAAGCTGTTAAATTGACAAAATATTGAGCAAAGTATTATTGGTAGTGCCAAAAATTTATGACAAGTTGGTAGTCATTAGTAAAATTTCTCTTTCTCAGTTCATTTTACCTGACTTTCTGATATTTGCATTTGGGGCTTCATTCAGGTCACTTATGACACAACTAGTTTTCTGGAGAAGAATAGGGACTTGCTACATTTAGATTCTATTCAACTCCTATCCTCTTGCTCATGCCATCTCCCTCAGATTTTTGCATCCAATTTGCTAACTCAATCGGAAAAGTCCATAGGTGGTACTTTACACAAGTCTGGTGGTGCAGAATCCCAAAAACTAAGTGTTGCAAGAAAATTTAAGGTAATCTATCTTTCATAACTAATTTATGGTTCAATCGCATAATGTGCATGATATTTCCTGAATTGTACTTATTTTGATATCTGACTTTTTGGAGTATTTATTCTTTAGTGTGTTCAATAATATGCGGTATGCCAACCATTGTCAGGAAAAAAGAAAACATTAGCTTAAACTGTAGTGTTGATAAAAACATTATCTAGTTTGCTTTCATCAGATGTTTGTCTGATTCTTAAAGTTATAGCTAGTTGCTCTTGATGAATTTGGTAATGTGACATGCATCTCAAATGGTCATTTGTTTGTTTAAATTGAATTAAGAAACAGTGAATTTCAGGACAGTAGAATGCAGTCTTTTGATTTGAGCTTTTCTCAGGATTGCAGATGCATGAACGAGGGTCTCTTCAGAGTTTTATTATGTTTTAGGCACTGAATTGTCATATCTTGAACCTTTTGCTTTTATTAATGAACTTGAATTTTGTTTTAGGGTCAATTATTCCAATTGATGCTCCGTCTTGAAAATACAACACCTCATTTCATCCGTTGCATCAAGCCCAACAACCTTCAGTCTCCCAGATTGTACGAGCAAGGACTTGTATTACAACAGTTAAGATGTTGTGGGGTCTTAGAAGTGGTACGGATATCACGAGCTGGTTTTCCTACCCGGATGTCGCATCAGAAATTTGCTAGAAGGTATATCTGGTTATTGCATGCACCATTATGCTTTTTAAAAGTTTTCATTCTGACATCTGTTGATGTAGTAACTTGTGCGTGATTCTTCTTTTCTGGTGTGGGTCATCAGGTATGGTTTCCTTCTACAAGAAAGCGTTTCATCGCAGGATCCACTAAGTGTCTCAGTCGCAATTCTTCACCAATTCAATATATTGCCTGAAATGTACCAAGTTGGCTATACAAAATTGTTTTTCCGAACTGGGCAGGTAAATTGTTTGTGTTTTCTGTGAACAATAATTGCTCTATTAAGGAAAGGCTATTTGTGTTTTGAAGATTTTAAACTCCTCACCATGCTAGGTCAGCAATCCATACCACCTTCTAGAAATGGGAGTTAATTGAAGAGTTGAATAATCTTTCCTTTATTATATTTTATCCTTTACCCTAATTGGCAACGGCCTATTTCGTCGGCAATGATGAGAACTACTACAGCAGAACCACAGAAGTGCAGTATAAGAGTGATTTATTTAACAAACGTAGACAATATTCAATCATTTTCATTTTCTCACTAAGAGAAGTGTACATAGCAAATTATATGCCTGCTTGATCTTGGTGACTTGAAGTTTCATCCCAAAGGCTTAGTAATATTTCGTATGTTGTGCATTTCCTACTTTCCTGTGGTTTCAATTGGGTTAGGAATCAATGGTAAAAAAAACTTAAGATACCAGTTTAGAAGTCAAAATTAAAACTTAATTTCTTTTTTATTTTGTGCTATTATATATACATATATATTTTCTTGCTTATAGTAACTTCCATATGCTCGCATGAAATAGTAACTAGTGGGACTAATCAAATTATTATGAAAACAATCTGGCAGATTGGAGTGCTTGAAGATACAAGAAACCGTACCATCCACGGGATTCTCTGTGTTCAAAGCTGCTATAGAGGGCACCTGGCTCGACGCCATCTCAAAGAGCTGAAGAATGGAATTTCTGTACTTCAGTCATGTATTAACCTGCCTCTTCCACATAGAACTAACCACTTTCTAGTTCTTGTGATACAGAGTTTGAACTGTTCTAATTTCTCATGCAGTTGTACGTGGGGTGAAAACCAGAAATGAGTATGCAATCTTGATACGAAGGCATAGGGCTGCTATTTCTATTCAAAAGTGTGTGAAAGCCAGAATTGCTAGAGAACGTTTGAAGAAAGTCAGTGATGCATCACTTGTGATACAATCAGGTAATTTAACTGTTTTCAGATGCTTCTCCTGGATTTATGATTTGGAAAGGAAGCCACTAACAACAATTCATATTCTGGAGAGTTTGATACAAAACAAGTCAATTATCCAAGACAACTTCAGCGTGCATCCCCACTCTAAGCCCTTGAATTTAATTGCGATTTCTTTGCACTTTTTTTGGTGGGGTGGTTATGGAACTGGAGTTTTGTGTACCTCTTAATATGCACCAGCTGAATTTACCAAACCCTAAACTGCATACACTAAAAAACCAGGATGTTTTTGCACGTACACAATTAGAGTTGAGTAAAATTGTTTAATAATGTTAAATCACCAATCAACCCAAAAACACAAATTGATGGGTTGAGATAAATTTAATTATATAAACCTAACACTTCTCTTACTTATGACTTGAAAATTTTGAGAATGTCGATAAAGTAGAAATCAATATAATTGGAGGTGAAAGGACTCGACAAAGGTTTGAACACACAATTTCCCGTTTTGATGCCATGTTGAATCATGTTAAAATCACCCATCTATCCAAAAGCTGCTACTAATTGGACTGACATCTGTGTCAGTATTTGACGGAGTTTACTAATTTGGTCTAATGTTTTTGGTAACTTTCAGTTATTCGTGGCTGGTTGGTCAGAAGATGCTCAGGAGACATAGGATTAATGCCTGGTGGCCCGACGGTAAACTTTACGCATTTTGGTTTTTATCTGTTCATTTTCTGATTATTATTTTATCTTTTAAATTTTCTGGTCTTCTTAAACTTTCAAGCGGTCATTCCATACTGGTCCCACTTCAACTTTTGTATGATCTATAGCTGACAATTCGTATCTCTTCAAGAAATCACATTTGATTTGAAGAATTTTATTTAGTTGAACTTATATCCTTTCATATGTTTGTCTAATATGATTACTAAAAAAATTTCCATTTCCAATAGGGAAATTGGTCAGGTGAGGTGCTTGTCAAGTCATCATTCCTTGCAGAATTACAACGCCGAGTCCTGAGGGCAGAGGCTGCTTTGAGAGACAAAGAAGAGGAAAACGACATTCTCCATCAGCGCGTCCAACAGTACGAGAATCGTTGGTCGGAGTACGAACTGAAAATGAAGTCAATGGAAGAGGTGTGGCAGAGACAAATGAGATCCCTGCAATCTAGCCTCTCCATTGCAAAGAAAAGCTTATCAGTTGATGATTCAGAGAGAAATTCCGATGCATCAGTCAATGCAAGTGACGACAGAGGATACAGTTGGGAAATGGGCAGCAACAACACAGCTAATGGAAGCAACGGAGCAAGACCAATGAGCGCAGGTCTCAGCGTCATTAGCCGTTTGGCTGAAGAATTCGAACAACGAAGTCAAGTCTTTGGCGACGATGCGAAGTTCTTGGTAGAGGTAAAATCTGGTCAAGTCGAGGCAAGTTTTGACCCGGATAGGGAACTCAGAAGGTTGAAGCAAATGTTTGAAGCATGGAAGAAAGATTACGGAGGTAGGTTGCGCGAGACGAAACTGATTTTGAGTAGGCTTGGGACTGAAGGAGCCATGGATAGGGTGAAAAAGAAATGGTGGGTAAGGAGGAACAGCACAAGGTATAGTTAAAAAAACTGAAATAAAGTTATAGAAGAAATTACACTGATGGGTTTCCTAATCAGGGAGAAAGGCCTTTCTCAAGTACAAATTGAAAATATAAAAATATATATGTAATGTTGTGCTAGCAGCATTTTCACATGTTGTTATTAGCAACCATATAGTTGCACAGGGAGCACTGCTGCAAGAGGTCTGTTCTAATTTTTCATCACAATTTTTTGTGGGGCTTCAAATGATTTAGTGCCTATGAAGCCCACTATGGCTAAATATGTATATCTTTCTTACTACTTAACAATCTCCACATTTATAGTTATTGAGGCTTTCATTTTCTCTTCTCTCATAGTGGCTTCCTAATCCCTCAAAAAGAAGTTGAATATGAAAAAATGTGTTCCTTTTAAGCCTATGACTTTATTATCTACCTCAAGTGATTGAATTTGTTGAATTTCTACATGAGATATTACTCTTTCTCATTATCTTTATTTAAAATTGATGATGATCTAACATTAAAACATTATCTATGAATAAAAATTTATCGTATGCACAAAGTATGTATGTATTATGAATGTACTAATTGACATAAAATATTAGTGCCATCTCTTTTAGATTTAATATTTTGATTTTTAATTACTTTTAACTTCGTTCATCCAATGACTTAATTTAGTCATCTACTCAAAATATATTTGCTGGCATATTTTAACTACAAGAAAAGATAAAAAAATCTATTATATAATTTTGAAATTAAAATTAATATTTTTGTACTTATTTTTTTTTTTAAAAAACTTCAAATTTGTTAGCATAATTAAGTGTAAATTTTAAATTTGGATTAATGGATGAAAAGTTTGAATCTTTATCTAGTTGAATTAAGATAACGATCTATCAACAAAAGTTTATTTATTGTTTTTGAATTTAACAACCATTGAAGTAGGAAATTTGAAAACAATTAAAAATCCAAACTTCTCGATTATTGGATTATAGTAATAGTATTGCTTGAGTCAGTTTCTTTTTTAAATATAAATTATAGAGGAAGATTATAAGAGAGTTAAATACCAATTTTTAAAATCGAACCCGTAAACATAATGTAATTAACACCAAACAATGAAACTATTACATCATCCATCCTTTTAGGACGAAGACATGCTCTTTGGGCAGAAGAGTTCAAAGGGTATCAAAGAAAATGAGAAACCTAAAATTAAGATAAATACATTAAATTTACAAATTTAGAAGGCAACGGAAATACTGTGTGCGTTTCCTACTCAGTCCAAAGCTGCTGGCAATGTTGGCCGCCGGCGCTCCGGTTTCTCACCACCTCCGGCAGTTTGACGGTCACTTTGGCTTCGGATTAGCCTCCTCCGCCGCCGTTCTCTTTCCTCCGATACGGCGTCGCAACTCCACTTCTCTCCCTTCAATTTCTCACCGCTCTCAACCACATAGGGATTCTTTATTTTGCTCCGCTGTCCCCTCCACCTCCCCCGGCGAGATCCCCGTTCTCTCCGACTGTTCTCGGTAACTTTCCATTTTCATTCTTCTTTGATTTCTAATTACAATTCTAATTTCAATTTTACTCGTTGGATTTTTTTTTTCCCCAGTTCGCGAGAGAATGATCGTGAAGTCTCTGTAGCAGGTTTTTTGTTTTTTTCTCCTGAAACTATCGTCAATTTTATGGAAGAACGCTAATTCGTATTTCATGGGTTCTTGAGTTTATATGGTTGTGTACTTATAATGCTGGTTCATAATTGCTCTAATTTATATATATAATTCATGAATTAGGGCTCATTGAGAAAAAATGAAAGCATAAAAAGGAGGCATGGAATGGAATGGACTGCCTAACAAAAGAAGCCAAAACAAGCTAACCCAAGTTGGTCAGATAGGCATACAGTTCGTTGTTCTGATTGATAGTCTTAGACTTTAGGAATCTAAGTCACAGTAATTTGATGGTGTTATGAAAACCGAAAAACAATCAAAGAAAAACCTTAAAAACGTGAGACAAGAACACAAAAATTTGCGTGGTTCACTAACGATGTGTTAGCTACGTCCACGGTCTGAGGAGAGAGCCGTTTATTATTTTGGAGATACAAGATTACTGAATGTTGATCAACTGAAGTTAGGATTTTAAGAGAGTTTATATAGTGCACTCTCATAAATTCTTATTACAAAATATGCTCGAATACATAAAACAGTTCAAGGGTTTTAAGAAATCACCGTTCCTGAGACCCCTAACTAAACAGTCATGGGGCATCAAAGAGTTCAAGGCATATCTCAATGGATGGATAGTTTTCAGTCTTCTAGTTATAGGCAGTAGGCACTCCAGTTTGGGAATTATATCATTGGTTTTTTTTTTTTTCATTTTCATACATTAGCTAGCTATAAGAAAATTGTAATTATAATTCTGTATTGCTTATTCGGTTGGGAAAACATCATTTTATCCTATTATTTTTAGTTTTGTTAGTGTGATACTATTTTTGTAATCATTTGTTATCATTTATAGGAGGAATAGTAGCATTAGGAAAGTTTGATGCTCTCCACGTTGGTCATCGAGAGCTTGCAATTCAAGCATCAAAGATTGGATCGCCATTTCTGTTGTCATTTGCTGGAATTGCTGAAGTACTCGGCTGGGAACGTAGGTAAGAAAAATGCCTTTTTCTTTATGTAACTTATTATTTGTTTCATCATAAACAGTAGGACAATCACATCTAAACATGCCTTTATGGAATGAAGTTTTATGAAGTTTTTTGCTTGTTTTATAAGTCTGACATATTTCATGGGACAACATCATGCAACTAAACATGGCCAAGTGGTCAAAAGGGTCCCGAATCTAAAAAATTAAGAGTGAATGAGTTCAATCCATGGTAGTGCCCTTGTAGGATTTAATATCCTACGCCTTTCCTGTCAGCCAAAAGTAGTGGATTGAGGCAATTGCTTGGTGAGATTAGTTAAGGTGTATATGCTAGACTAATCGATACAAAAAAAAAAAAAAAAATCACGCAACTATCCCATATTTTTCTTTGGAAGGTTTTCCCATTCTAATTCTTTTTGATAGCTAGAAAATTTGTGCGAACTTCTGTTCCTCCATTATAGAAAATGACTCTTCTATAGCGCTGAGAATCTGGGAATTCTAAAGTGATATGATCTGGAGGAAGTTGTTATTTGGGGTTTCAATATCATAAATCCTTTTCTATATCCTTTCTGGAGCATCCAGGAGGAGTTCTAGTAGAAAAAAAAACTTCACTGTACCTGGATTAACACATCTCATAAACCTGCAACTGCCTCAGGTCTTTCCTGCAATATACACAAATTTCAGGAAATTGATTATCCAACTATCCAAGTAACAGTGCGGTATCCTGTATCCAGTGTTTCTTTAGTGTGTTGCCGTCGTGATTGTTTGTAGGACAATGAAAATTCATCGAAGAATCATCCAGATAATTCGATAATGTTTTATGTTGTCTCTCTCTCTATATCAAGCTTTGATTCTCTTCTTGTTTTAACTAGGCAAAATGATGGGAAAAGTAATGCCATCTGTTAAATTTTTAACGGATTTGGCATGACGGTGTTTAGTTTATTTAATTTCATATCTCTAAACCTTCTTTTACTCTCAACATTTACTAATAGTTGTGTGCTTGGAGTTAATTATGTATCTGTTCGTTAAATTAAACAGGGCTCCCGTAGTTGCTCAATGTGATAGGAAGCGAGTTCTTTCCTCTTGGGCACCATACTGCAGAAACTTGGTTCCATCAGAATTTCAAATTCAATTTTCAAGTGTTCGTCATCTTACTCCACGAGAATTTGTTGAGAAATTATCAAAGGAACTTGGTGTTTGTGGAGTTGTGGCAGGTAAATTTAGTTCAGACTACAAATCTTGTATTTGTAAAACACACTCTTTTGGACTTGGCATAAAATATAACCTTTATGAGATTTTAATTGACAATGGTGGCAGGTGAAAGCTATAGGTTTGGATATAAAGCAGCAGGTGATGCAGAGGAGTTGGTGAAACTGTGTGAAGAATACGGTTTAAGTTCTTGTATTATAAAATCGGTGATGGATAAGAACCAAAAAGCTGTTAATTCGGCTAATTCAAAGGAGAAAGGACAAGTGTCATCTACTCGGGTGCGCTATGCCCTGTCCACCGGTGATATGAAATATGTCTCTGAGCTCTTAGGCCGCAGACATCGTCTTATTTTGATGGCAAAAGGCCTAGAGGGATTAAGCAATAGCAGAGTGTCAGCCCCAAAATCGTGTTTATTAAATTTAGCACCTAAAGAAGGTCACTATAGTAAATGTTTCGTCTGTTCAATTGATGAGAACCTAATTCCATGTAAGGTAGTTATCGACTCGACTCATGTTCACATAGAAATGGATGAGTTAGTTACATTTCATCCTGTAGGAACCCAAGACTACTTAAGTGTCGAATTTGGCGACGAAGGAGCATGATTGTGAATCATGTTCAATTCACTTTCGTTTATTTTCTATAGACAAAGGAATTCTCTGATGAGATCTCTTATTCACATACCATAATGTCTAGAGCCCATGGATTCTGTACATCAGTGATATTCATAGTTGTTCTTACAAGAGAGATATGAAAGCTTTATCAGGTGATTCGATTTGAGGATGTTCCACTTCCAGCAATTGTGTTTTAAATATATGGAGACACGAAACATGGGTTCACGAGCTGATCTGGATAAATCTTCATACAACTTATTTTGGCAGGAAAAGTGTAATAGTTAACTTCAGCTATCTGATAGATCCATTTTTGTTCCCCAAGGTACTTCTATATGTATTAACTAGAGCACATTGTTTGCAAGGCATTATTATATTTGTCTCTGTGGTCATTAATCTGGAAACAAATAATTCCGAGGCAACGTTTTCGGTTGGCATTGTACATGATGTGGACCAATAACTCATAGATTTCCCTTTTTCATTTGATTCTTGAGATGTTAAGACAGGCAGTGCTTTAGCAATGTTTTCTCATGTTGTCTTAAGTTTCTTGGTTTTGCATTTGAACTTTGCTTGTTTCTGAGTTTGTCTTCTTCCTTCTCTCTTCAGTTAACTTATGAGTACAACAATTAGTACTGTACAGGTCCGAAGTGTTGAAGTCGAAGTGTTGAAGTCGACATGATGTCGTTGTGTGATGCAGTGTTATATCTTGATCAATGTTGCTTATTTGATAAAATCTTTTGGACTCATTTTTGTCTTTGTTTCAGCTTTGATGGTTTTGTAGCTCAAGCTTCATTACTTCCATTATAGTGTTTTCTTTTCATGAAAAGGAGAGATAGAATTTATATTGGTTTCCTTGCATCTGAATGTTGTAGGGTCAGACGGTATGTTCCGTGATATTAGTCGAGTTGCGTGCAAACTGACCTCGACAATCACGTATATAAAAAAAAAAAAAAAGAGAAACAAAATCAATGTTTCCTTTGTATGCAGTGAATACATTATACTCAAAACTTGTGAAAAGTTATGATATGCAAAAGAAAGAAGAAAGGGCCTTTTTTATGTGTTTTTTGGGATTTGTTAGCTTTTGATAAGAGGAAAATTACATTATCTTTTATAAAATATACATGGTTGATTTAATAAAGTCTTGACATTTAATAAAGTCTTGACATTTTTGTTTATAAGCATTTAAAATTTTAAATATTGCTTGTGTTGCTAAAAGAAATGATTCCAAGTGGCATTGTATATGGGTCTTTAAGAGGTTACGATTCGAATTCTCTACTTCTAAATATAGTTGAATTCAAAATAAAAAAATAATAAAAAAGGTCCGGTTGAATTCTCAATTTTTAGTTATTGTTGAACTGATTTTTTTTTTTGAATTTGTCGTTTTTTGGTATATTGGTTTGATGAATAATTGATTACAAAATGGTTTAAATTGGTAGTTTTTTCTTAATCTATATAACAGTTAATATTGGTTGTTGGTGATGGAGTCGATCATGAAGGAAATATTTGATTGATAAACTAAACTATTCTTATCATACAACCCATATTTGATACTAGCCAATTACACTATACTTCTGTTTTATTGATTAAATGGTCAAAATTGCAATGTTACATATATAATATATTTTTTTAAGTATATAGAATAATTTCCATACATTAGAATAACTAAAATACAATGCATTTTCTGATCTCAAAAAAAAAAAAAAAAAAAAAAAAAAAAAATCTATATATATATTTACCATGCATTTTCTTGTAAGAGAATAAATATTCTAAAAGAGAAAAAAAAAATCTCTAAAAATTGGTAGTTTTTGGCTTCCAATGATTAAAGTTCTCTTAATATGATATTCCTTCATCTAATTATAATGATTAATCAACTCATAATTAACCAAATGTCGAAAATACCCCCACATCTGAAAGTTGGTAAGGGTAATTCCGTAATGTCACCTAAAAACAATAGCTGGGGAGCATGAGAGCTACAGCAATTGATTCCTTTCTCGAAAATGTCAAATTCATCAAATTAGGGTTTCTTTTTTGTATCTAACCCTGATCTCTAGTCTCTCTCGTCAATCTTCGTTGTTCAAATTGTCTTTGATTTTCTTCGAATTCATCAGCTATGGCTTCCACTGATTCGACATTGGAGTTCGGGTCGAACTCAGCTCCGGTTACGGTCTGCATCAACGATTCTCTGACCGACGACGAGCTTCGAGCCATACTGGATGAGATTGAGAGCGATAAAGACAAGGAGATTTTTGGGTTAGTCTGCAAGAGATGGCTGCGAGTTCAGAGCAACGAGAGGAAGAAGCTCTCTGCACGTGCGGGTCCTCATTTGCTTCGCAAAATGGCTTCCAGATTTTCGCGCCTCTTGGAACTGGATCTCTCTCAGTCCACTTCTCGGTCTTTTTATCCGGGTGTTACTGATTCTGATCTTACTGTCGTCGCTAATGGGTTCGAGTACTTGAAGGTTCTTCATCTTCAATATTGCAAAAGTAAGTCACTTTTATATTCTTTGTATGCTTTATGCTTTGGCGATAATGTTCATGGTCGTGTACAGCTGAGTGAAGTCTGTGTTGTTTCTTTTAATTCCTTACTGATTGTTTAGCTCAAGAGTTTTAGCATTTTGGGTTTTGAGATTGGCATCTACTTATACCAGTTTAGAAGACTTGAAGCATTTTAATGATCAGACCAAGTTCTTTTTTTTTTTTTTTTTTTTTTTTAATTTGATATTTGTGATTATCACACATATCATCCCACATTTGGATGTTAATGAAACCCGTATGAAATTAATTCCTAGTGGCTACCATGGATTGAATCCATCATCTAAGAGTCTTTTGACCACTAGGTCACTTCATGGTGGTTAGACTAAGTTCAGTTTTATTTTAAGTTTTGATTGAACTTGGACTTAAGAAATGGTTGAAATTCTTCATTTTTATGAAAATAAATCTCGCTGGAGAAAACAGAACGCCCTGACTCTGCATATGGGAGTAAGGTTGTGATATGAATATGTAGATACAATAGTCTCATTACGTACTTAATATTTTGTTTCATAGAGATACTTGGTAAAGTTTTCTTTTAAAAAAAAAAAAAATTTCATTAATAGTTATGATATGAATTATGAACTAACCACTTGCAAATTGTTGGTGTTCTTTTTGATGCATGTGTTTGATGTCTTGATTATTTTTTCGCCATTGTGCTTGCAGGCATCACTGATTCTGGAATAGCTGCAATTGGTTGTGGTCTTTCGAGACTACAGTCGTTGGATGTGTCTTATTGCAGAAGGTTGACTGACAAGGGATTCTCAGCTGTTGCAGAAGGATGTCACGACCTAAGGAGCTTGAATCTGGCCGGCTGCAAACTGGTTACAGATGGGCTATTGAAAACTCTTTCTAACTACTGTCACAATTTGGAAGAATTGGGTCTGAATGGCTGCACGAATATAACTGACTCTGGACTAACAGAACTTGTTAAGGGGTGTCAGAAGATCAAGCTTTTAGATATTAATAAATGCAGCAACGTCGGGGACATTGGTGTATCTAGTGTTTCAATGGCTTGTTCATCCTCTCTCAAGACTTTAAAGTTGTTGGATTGCTATAAAATTAAAGATGAATCCATCTTGTCATTGGCTCAGTTCTGCCATAGTCTTGAGACTCTTATCATAGGTGGCTGTAGGGACATCTCTAATGAGTCCATTCAAAAGCTTGCAATTGCATGTAAAAATAATCTCAGAATTTTGCGTATGGACTGGTGTTTGAATGTAGGGGACTCTTCACTAAGCTGCATATTCACACAATGTAGCAATCTCGAGGCTCTCGACATTGGTTGCTGTGAGGAGGTGACAGATTCTGCTTTCCATACTCTGGGAAGTCAGGGTACCGAGGTAAATTTGAAGGTTTTGAAGGTCAGTAACTGCCCGAAGATTACATTAGCCACTTTAAGCATTCTTTTAGACAAGTGCAACTCTCTTGAGTATCTAGATGTGAGGTCGTGCCCTCATATTACCAAGGCTGGATGTGATGAGGCCGGATTGCAGTTTCCTGAATCATGTAAAGTAAATTTTACTGGAAGTTTATGCGAGCCAGATCTTTTTCTTTGAGACTCAATGTCAGCAATCCACAATTCATCCCGCCAAATCTTTCAGAAAGCGTTTTTCAATTGCTTCATCCGGTATGCAACCTTCTGTTCGATCTTGTGTAGAGTATGCTCGTAGATTGTGTGTACATTACATTTGCTTATGTTTCTTCTTTCTTCTTGCAACATTTACATGTTGGAAATTTGTTCACTAGTGGGGATATTAATAATATTGTTCTATATTATTCTTCGATTCTGTTGCTCTCGACCATCTGAAATTATGACATGATTTTATCTAAAAAGAATTAGCTCCTTACCTGAAGAGGTCTTTCTAACTTCTCTAAAGCTGCAAGGCAGATGTAAAATTAAGCCTATATGATTCTTGAATTTTCTTGGGAAAAATGCAGAGGATTCTTCAACATCATTGCTAGGATAGATGAAACCATACAGTTCATATCATTCTTGCTGATTTTGTTATTTGATGAATGAGTTACAATTGATTTGTATAAAGCAAAGCATCAGTTTAGGCACCTTGTAACCATGTCCAATAAGATTAAAGGTCTTTCATATGTGGGAAAGTTAAGCATCATTTGACGCCTAGAAACGAAGGTCGCACAAAATTTATTTGGGGGACTATCTCACGATGAGTCTATCAAATACATTTCACCTGTTTTGCATACCATTGCATATAGGCATCTATCCCCTAGGGGTGGCGCGGTGGTCGGAGGCTTGAGTTTTAAAGATGTGTTCCCCTCAAGATCCTAGGTTTGAGACTCACTTGTGACATTAATTTGTAGACACCTCCCGTGTCTCCCGATGTCTGGCCTAATTTCGGACATGGTTATTCCAGGTGTAGTGGAGCTAAACTCCAATTTTCCGGTTTCCAAAAAAAAAAAAATTGCATGTACGCAACTACAACTTTGGATCATCAACAAACTTAGATCAATTGTATCAGGTAGCTTGAAAACAAAGATGGAGCCTTTTCCACTCATAAAATAAACACTAATTTCACTACTGGTCTCTATAACCTGAGTTTTGTGCTGTTTTAGTTTGAGTAATTTGTGCATTCTACCTTAATATGGTAGAGTTAAAATACTGATTAATATAAAAATATCTGCTCTTTTCAGATAAGTTTTTTTCCCATCACTAACACAACCTGTACTAGTCCACTATTTTTCTCAATGTCTCTTTGGTCTTCTCAGTTCTGAGTTCAATCTTTTCAATCCCTAGAAAGAATCCCGGGGTGATTGGATTTTGGAGTTTGGGAGAAGAGAGGAGAGGAAGTGGAGGGATTTGGAAAGATGAAGTATTTGTTTGTGAATTGATGTTTTGGAGAGGAGATGTTAGAAATTTTTCTTGGGGATTTGTGTTTTGAAAAGAGAGTTCGAATTACTTTTTTTGAGAATTGGTATTTAAGAGAGAAATTATTTTATTTTATATTAATTTTTATTGTAATAAAGTTTGATTTGATGTTTTATAGGATTAAATATGTTTGATGAGATGTGAGGAGGAGTTGGAGAGCAGTTGTGAAAAATTGTTATGTTAAAAAAACAAACGAACTCTCAACTCCTAAATCCAATCACCTCCTTAGAAATTTTGTCATAATTTAGAAAACCCATGAACCAGAAGTCAAAATTATCAACAGTCACCACTTGAATGAACCTTTTCGATGGATTGTTTATATTCTTTCTTTGGTTATCTCTCTTCTTCTTCACTGGGAATCATAACCTGTTCAAATGAGCATTGCAGAAAACTTGTCAGCAATCTCATAAAGAGCGAGAGGAATGTTAATGTTGAAGAAAGTAAATATACTTTGTGATTCATTCTGCCCAGTTCTCCATGTGGAGAGCAACTTGTCATCTTGTCTGAGATTGAACATCTTTTGAAAGATCCTCTCACTTCCTCCCAACTGAACAAGTTTTGCCCCCAATCATGAAGGTTGTTACACCCCTTATTGCATTTCGAGTTAGTCCACTCCTTATCGATTGGTTTTGAGTTTGAACTCCTTACTAATTTGATATGGTATCAAGGTTATTAAATCCAAATGAGTATTCAGTTCAAGAAATTGAAATTCGATGCAAGATTGGTGAAATTCAAAGAAATACTATTTTAAAGAGACATGTTAAGGATTTCATATTAGAAAAGTGAGAAGTTCTTCTAACATTTATAAGATTAATGAATTATTTACTTCACTCATTACTACTATTGGTTTTGAGTTTGAAGCAATCTGATAAGCATAACTGTCAACTAATTTGTTCAACACAGGTGAAATGTGTTGGTAATCAAGTAAAACACATTCCTTAATAGTAATCAATATTTACTTTCTTTGCTAATATTTCTTTTAGTTATCATCCAATAGAGAAAGAGTAACACCTAACTTCATATATATATAAATTTCTAATGCTGAGAGCTTTTAGAACATGGAAATGATCAAAAGATAAAAACAAAGCAATTATATCTAAGGTAATTGGTTTATGAGAGACTAATATATGTAGAAAAGGAAAAAGTCGCATTCTTATCTCATTAAACTTGTGTGGAATACAGTCATAAATCTTCAAATGCATATATTATAATAATGTATCTTCTTTTGATCCCACATTAGTATTCAGGCTGAGTTGTGAGTGATAAGGCAAATAGGGCCAAGCTGCTGTCTTCCTTAAGGCATAAGAAAAGAAAGACAAATCAGAAGGCTTATTTGGATTTTAAGTACAAGTTTTTCAGCCATGCAGCTATAAAATTAAAGGAAATTGGCAAAAAAAAATTGTGTTTTTTTTGCTTATTGGATTTCTACGTCAAACCCACCTCAGCTCCCATTACTTGAACTTTTATATATAACTTTTTTCCACTGTGTAAATTAAAAGATGGTTGGTGGAGGTTACTAATTATAACATAAAACTGTTCAAAACACAAAAAATTGGAAGGGAAACTTCTTGTTTCATACTAAAAGTGATGTTTTCTTTAGATATGATCAATGATAAAAGTTTGATAAAAGTTTAGGGTGCAAATGTTTTAGAGATGATTAATTTTTTTGTTTTGTGTTTTTTTGTAGTCAGAAAGTTAAGAGTGCCTACTTGTAGATGGTCATTTTACATAATAGTTTATCCCATTATATATCTGAGACATCAACGTTCTTCTCAAGGTCTGAACATGTGAAAATAATTTTTTTTTTTTACAATTAAGCCTACTCATGAATTTTGAACCTCAAATCTTCACAGTAGTATATATTAAAAACCCCAAACCTAACAAGGGGCCCTATGGAAATTTGGTTTATGTAAAAGTTTGAAGATCAAGAATATACATTTCAATTTGTTGGGTTTAAGAGATTTGGTTTTTGAGCATTTCATTAAATTGATATGTTCATACATCTTACCAAAAGTATTGGCTTATTGATTATTGCAATGACTGTTTTCTAATTACTTAACAAAATGACATTATATGCTATTTTCTAATCAGACTATACACAGTATATCAGAATGTGTGAATCTATCATTACATCACTCCATTAATTTGGTTAGATTGATGAAATTAATTACCCTTCATTCATAAGAGACTATGTTATTATGTGAAATAAAGTTAAAAGAGAAAAGAATAACAACTTTGGTTTTGAAATTGTTGAATTATGTTAAAACACCAATCAATACTCCTCCTCACTTGTGGGCTTAGAAATTTGAGAATTTAATTGGGGATGAAATGACTCGACAGGGGTTCGAACTCAAGATCTCTTGCTCTGATATCATTTTGAATTATGTTAAACTACCAATCAATCCAAAAGCCTAAGTTGATGGACCGGGGTAAATTTAATTATATCAACCAACAAGAATAAAAGAACAAAATATAATTCTCATTCATCTTAAATTTGTACAAAACTTTCAACTTTTGTTGACATCTCCTGTGATATATCCTCAAACTTCCACTCCATACACACACATCTCAATCCACTATAAAGTTGATTTTGAAGGCAAATCCTAATTATTGAATTTGCTTCAACAACTTATGAAAATTTACAATATCTTCAATTCAAATCTCTCTAAGCTTGAGAAAGTGCTTCTTGAAGACAGTTGAAGGACTTGTGATAATTCAAA
>JBBMKA010000003.1:6869541-6887382 GCA_037833695.1 Sechiopsis laciniata | reverse complement strand
ATTAAGGAATGATTTAATAGAAAATCATATAAGATAATCGATTTTGTTTATAAATAATAATAATTAAAAAAAAAAAAAATTACTTTACCGCCCTTATATTATGTATGCATAATTAGGTATCTTTACACGAAAGTGATTCTTTTAAAATTGACCATTCCTCAAATAAAAAGTAAAAAAAAAAAAAAAAAAAGTTTTGAACATGCATAGCCAAAGGCTAACTTACCTAATCACATGTTGGCTAATATTGACTAATATTATTCTTTACTTGGTGTGAGTCTATGAATTTGGTATAAAAAGAAACAAAGTTCATGAAAAGTTCTTGGTTAAATAACCTAGGTTTGATTTATAACATAATGTTCAATGTCAAAATATGTGCACCTAGCCAGAAAATAATGCTAGCTTTATCCTAACGACGATATCAACAAATTTATAATGTAAGATAAACATATAATTAAAATATAAAGCTTAACCTTCAAACTCATGCACATAAGCACCACAATAGTCAATTGGTTAATATATTATCATATGAAATTGTAATGAAGGGACTATTCTAATAAAATAACTACAAATGTAGTCTAATTTTAAAATATTTGTATCCATAGTCATCGATATGTTTCAATACTCTATTATTCATATAATTTTTTAAAAGTAACTATATTTATAATTATTTCTGAATTTGACTAGTCTGATAAAGTTTTCCTTATACTTTTGGTTATTGATTTCCTCTCTCAAATAAAAGAAAGTTAAATACTAATTTTTGGAATCGAACCTGTAACCATGGTATTGAACGGAAATACCACCAAATAATGAAACTAACGTGTCACTGACCCTTTTGGTGTTATCTCTCAAGTTTAGACTTTGAAATGAATATAAATTATCTAAATTTTTAGTAGATCAAAGCTTCCCATCTATATTATTATAAAAAGAAATTGGTGCATGATAGATAAGAGTATATTTAGAAAATGAAAAAAGCCGCAGTCTCTCATTAGGCTTACGTGGATAACTGTCAGAAATCTTTCAAGGCATACATTTATTTTAAAATGCATGTTTTCTTTTTTACAGTATTTTAAAATGTATCTTAAAACTCAACCTGTGGATGCCTTAAGACATAAGAAATATAAGCCAAATCAGAAGGGCTTTTTTAGATTTTGTTAAGTTTTGCAACCATGCACCTATACATTTATGTATAAATTTGCAAAAAGTTTGTGTGTTTTTTTTTATATGCTTTTGGATTTCCACATCAAATCCACCTCACCTCCCATTACTCAACTTTTATACATAACTTTTTTTCTTTCCACTGTGTAAATTAATATATGGTTGTTTACTAATTGTAAAAAAATATTGTTCAAAACACAAAAAAATGGAAGGGAAACTTCTTGTTTTCTAAAAGTGATGTTTGAGATATGATCAATGGAAAAGTTTGATCAAAATTAGGGGTGTAGATGAAATCGAAAAAAAAGTCGAGGAAATCGATTGTGTCAAGTTGATGGATCATCTCTTTAAGTTTAATTTGTTTTTGGTTTTCATACAACTTCAAGATCAAGAATATTTCAATTTGTTTGGTGTAAAAGATTAGGGTTTTGAGCAATTTCATTAAAATTGACTTGTTTATATGGCTTGATTTATGGAATGGGTTCTTCTCTAATTACTTGACAAAATGACATTATGGAGAAGATTTGTTCTCATAGGCTGATCTTATATAGCTTAAGATTTTGGTTGGTTGGTTTATAATGACTGAAATATAGTTTTTTTTTTTAATTGTATGATTGACACAAAAGTTAACATTCATTTCTAAACCCATTTTTTGAAATAATACATCAACTTTTAATAACCGTTATGTCTTGAACGACTGAATGTCTTGCGATTAGTTAGTCGGGGGTCTCGCTTCCATTGCGTAAATGCTTCCTGCATTTGGCTTTTGTGAATGCACCTGTATTCTGCATTCGTGAACGCATCTGCATCCCGCATCCATAAATCGCATTTCGCAGCGCATTCTGATTCGCATTAAGATCTTTATGTATTTGAGCCTTTTATCTATAATAGAGTTTAATGAGAGTGCATATATAAACTTGAATTAAACTTTAGCCGTATTATGATGGTCATTATGTAATTTGCCTCTCCTTAATAAAATCGGTCTCTCTCTCTACTCGTGGACTAAGTAACACAACGTTAGTGAACCACGTAAATTGTTGTGTTGTTTCTTCTTCTTTGCATTTTCTTTATATTCTTCGATTGATTATTGATTGCCGTTTTCATAACACTACTGATCATCCTATATAGATTTTCATAAACATAACATCTTTATGCCTTCATCATGCAAAAAATTCTCTATGAACTTTTTAATCAAACTATACAGATTTTGAATGTATGAATCCACCATTAATAAAACACTTGAGTGAGATTTAATTAAACGAGAGTCAAAAGCTGAAATTTCATCTCACTATCAATAAAAACATTTACGATACACGTCTTAAATAGGTCTTGCTTTTACTACAACTATTAAAGGAATTGATCATGGCCGATTATCAATAAGCAAAATTATAATAAATCTTCTCCAAACAATTTAATTTTGTCATCTAATTCTCCAATACTTTGCTTCGAACATAAGCATTTCTAGGTAAGATTCATGGAATTAATGTTTAATTCATCCATAAGAGACTATGCTATTGAAAGAAAGAGTAAAGAAATAAAAGAAACCAGAGCTGATTTGGAATGTAAGAATAAAATAAAATTTTCTCATTGAACTTAAATTTTGTACAAAACTTTCAACTTTTGTTGACATCTCTTTTGATATCCTGAAACTTATCCACTCCATACACACACATCTCAAATCCACTATAGGTTGAATTTTGATGGTAAAATCTAACAAATTTCTAGAAATTTTGCTTCAACAACTTGTGAAAATTTACACCATTTTCAATTTTTAATCTCTCTAAGCTTGAGAAAGTGCTTCTTGAAGACAGTTGAAGGACTTGTGATAATTCAAAAACCCCATGAACCAAAACTCAAAACCATCCACTGTCACTATCTCTATGTACTTCTCTGATGGATTCTTCACATTCTCACTTTCAAAAACTCTTGCTATTTTCCCTAATGGAATTGTAACCTGAAAAAAAAAACATAGTTTTTGGAACCATTCATTAGCTAAAAAAGAGAGAAACAAAATTAAAATGTAAAAGAGAAAAGAAAAAAGAAAAAAAAAAACATTTTTGGCGAGTATATAGTTTTTACATTTAGATCCTAGGTTTCAAAATATTACACTTTTACCTTTAACCTTATAAGTTTAGTTTCTATTTGGTCCATAAATGTTAAAATGTCACATTTTTTTCCATAAATTTTGAGTATGAATAAAATCTTAAAAATATAGGAATCATGATAAAAATTAAACTCAAAATTTAAAAGTAAAAATGTAACATTTTAAAAGTTTGGGAATAAATGAAAACGAAACTTGAAAAGTTAGTAAGTATAGATATAACCTTTTGAAACTTTAGGACTAAATTTGAAAGGTACAGAAAAATTAGGGACCAAAAGAATATTTTTCCGAAAAAAAAGAAAAGAAAAAAAGAAGCTTACTTTGTAATGTAATCTGACATGATCTTCATTTGGAGAAGAGAGTTTGATGGATTTGTCACTGCAAAAAGCAATCTTATGAGTAGAGATGAAGAGAAGGCCAGCCAAAGGCCCATCTGTTGTTGACAAATAGCATTGTGAAGCCTTCAAAAGCTTCTCTCCTTCTTTAATTGAAAACAATTTCTTGTAAATTTTTTTGAGGCCTCCAACTTTGAGAATTCTAGCTCCTAAACTCAACTTTCCCTTTACAGTTTCTGAGATCTTTGCTCCTAATTTCACTGCAAGTTCAATGTAAAAGATCAAAATTTGAGCAAAACCCGGATTCGATTTAACGTCGTAGGTGCATGATTTAAATTTAGGATTCAAAATGTCGAAACACGTGATTCATGCTACCTGCATGTGCCACTCATTACATGACTTAAACTGTTTTTAAAAGCGAAAACTATCTCCTACAATTTGTTGTTTGTAGGAAAAGACAGTTTTCATCCGAGGAATAGGTTGAATAAGTTAGTAGGGAATGAGTTTTGATTGTTTTGCAAGATTTGAGTTCTAAATCATGATCAAAATTTTAGAGTCATAGAGGAGAATCTCGATCTAGACCACTTACCGTGTTCTCGCAGTGCATGAATGATATTATTCGTTTTTCTTCCATTTTTGTTGACTCTATTCAAGATCCAATCTTTTCCATTATCTGTACCAATTCAAACACCAAAAATTAGCAATTTGGTCAAGAACAAATCAAACAAATTCATGCATTTTCAGCTATTTATATTCAACCAATAAAAGAATGTATATCCTCCTTCTTACATTTCTTGATTGATTGACATCCATCATCTGAAGAAGATACGTGAAGATGCTTCGAGGGATCGGGCAAAAGTCGAGCTCGGGCGAGAGCCATCGACTTCATTTGAATTAATCCTACAATCTGTTCTTGAATTGTAGTTTTCATAATTGACAAGGAAAGAATGAGAGAGATTTAGAGAATTAGAGAATTAGAGAGAGAGAATGTTGGTGTTGTAATTGAAATTGTGTTAATGTATTTAAAGGGAAATTGGGTATGGAGATGGCAAATAAAGCTTTTTACTTTTGATTTATCTGACTCATCTCTTGCTCATCATCAACTATATCCAACACATAAACAAAAGATTTCCCTCTCAAGAATAGATAACAAAACCAACTAATTAAACATCAACTGTCTCTGGCCATTTCACAAAAGTTAAAAACATCCAACATGGCTTAAAGTAAGAATTGGGATTTGTTTGAAAAGCACACTTTTCATTCTCAAACTTTATTTTCCATTTCCAAATCCTTTTATTAGGTTATGAATAGTTGACCTCATTACATATTAAACGATACTCGCATGTTTATCTTTATAAAGCTCACACTCGAAAAATAATAGATGTTTTACTATAATTAAGTTCACTCGCATATTTCGAACATAAAAATTTAAAGAGGACATATTTTAGAAGACTTCAAAATCTTGCCAACATGTCAGCTCTTAGGGACAAATCCTTTTATCTTCAACTTTTAAGAAAGAAACATCTTAGTCTTGAATATTGGAAATGTCTGCGTTTTAATTCCTTAACTTTAAAATATTTTGGTCAATTTATATGGCTCAAACACATGCACACGTTAGCATATTGCTTAAATACACATATATACTGATCAAGGGCATGTTATCTATTTTTACCAAAAAAAAAAACTGAATAACCATTAATAATTTATTCAAGAGTTGATCAAGAACTAAAATACACATTTTAAAATGAATATTTTAGAAGTGAAAGAATGGAATGAAATAATCTTAAAGGGTTAAAACCGTACCCAAATGAATCATAGACCTAAAAGTTATAGTTATTTATAATATTTAACACATCATTTTTTTGTTAGTCCAATAAAAATATGAAATATTTATTTTATTAAAATTCATACCCTCTTAATTATAAATTAGTACTAAAATATCGAATATTTATTTTATTAAAATTCATAACCTCTTAATTATAAACTTAGTACTATATATGTATTAATGGTGATGGGTGGGTTTCCAAACCTACTTTGCCTATATCTTCTTCTAAAAGGAAGTTTTAAAGGAAGTTTCTTCTGTATTAGTCAATTCATAGTTTTATAATAAAAATATATTGAATTCCATCCAATCCAAATCACCATGGTATGTAAGCTCTTATATCATGGATTTCATTTTCCTTTTCCTTCATCATAAGAAAAGTTTGGTTGTGCGACTTTCTGAGCTGGCAAGCTGCTTTTTGATGTTAGCTATATTTTGTTATGATTTTAGATAATGGAGAAGAAAGAGGAGAGAAAAGGCATATGAGTCAAATTAACCACCAAATCACATGCTAATTTGTCAAAACATATTTTAAGGAAATTGGTGTGCTGTGTTAAAGTGCTGGGCCTTAATGTCAACTTTTTATCTTTGCCTTTGTCTTTAATTGGACCATCATAAAATTTTTTATTTGAGAAAATGTAATGGGTATAAATATAACAATTTTAAAGTATATGTATTCATAATAATTATTATATTTTAATTAATATTATATTATAAATATTCATTAATATTAATATTATAAATACTTATTAATATAAGTATTATAGGAAAGTTTGTGATAATATTCATTTATATCAATAATTACATTTCTTTTTTTTTTAATTTAAAAATATTATATTTGTAATTATTTTCTAGAATTTACTAATTTAGTAAGTTTCCTTTTTATTTTAGTTTCACTAAAAGAAGATGCAACAAAAGGAGGATAGCTCTAATTGGTATGGCCTAACAATCCAAAGCTTACAACCCGTTTAAAATCTCATACTACATATATTGTTGAATTTTTAAATTTAAAAAAAAAAAAAGAAAAAAACTTATTTTTTCTTGGAGTTTTGGTCAAAGGCTGAAGCCCATTGGCCCAACGTTAGGCACGTCTTAAACTTCCATGGCCCAAATTTTATTTTCTAGTTCTCCTTTTTGTGGTTAATTAAAAAGCTTTTTTTTTTTTGCTCATTTGAATGGCCTTTAAAAAAAATTATATGATTTTAAAAAAAATTAATGCTGTCAAAATGTACAAACATATTAAGTAATTATTTCTTTTGAATTGAAGTTCAACCATTTATTACACAAAGGAATCCAATCAAAATATATTTAATCGGCAAAATAAATGTACTATTTCCTTTCAAAATCCAACAAAAATGAATCTATAATGGGCCATCAATGCTTTAACTCAATTCAATACGCGTTAAAAAACATACTTTTTAATTCAATGTAACTATTTAGTCCATCAATTTTTATTCAAAACAAACTAGTCCCTAGCTTTAAATAGCACATCAACGTGAAATAATTATCACTTTTTTATTATCAAAAGGCTAGTGATGTATTAGCTTGATTGTTCGGTTAAACTTTACCTTCACGAGTTTAATCTTAACTATTAATATTTGAGTTTTAGAGGGGATATTTCAATGGTTTTTTTTTTAAGAGTAATTACAATAATTGAAGTTAAGAAATATGGGTAGAGCTTAGCAAACAAATTCTCTAATATCAAGTAAAACATTATTAAGTTCTTTAATTGAGTCAACAATACAATCCCAGATATGTTTGAGATTATTTTTAATTGTCAGGTCTTTCACGATCTTTGCAAGCTTTAATTCTTGTTTTGGAGCCTATCATAATTGAGCTCATCTAAAGTATCACGAACTATCTACCCTGTGCTTCTCGAAATACGAAATGAATGGTTACAAATATTAAATTATATGACTAAATGTTAAAGTATAATAATCATACATTGTTTCCTCAAAAAAAAAAAAAAAAAAAATAATAATAATCATACATTGTAAATATTAAATTGTTACAAATATTAAATTATATGACTAAATGGTTATATACTAAAGTATTTTTAATAAAAAAGAAAAACAACATTTTTTCTTTTATGTCTTTTTCAAGAGAGTAGTATCAAATATGAAGATAGGTTAACTATAGAGAATCAAATCAACAAGAAGATGAAGAGAAAAAACAAATGGAACTTATTAGCTATTTGAAGGAGAGCTCATTTGAGACGATGAGCCACAAATTAACAAGCCATTCTTGTAATGGGCAGTCTTTTTTTCTTCTTCGTTTTCACTGGTTCGTCTTCGATTTTCCACCATTCTTAAGCTTTTTTGCAGGGCGGCAATGGCGTCCCACAAAGGCACAGATTATGGGCATAAGCGGCGGCCGGAAACACATTAAACGGCCGTCCTTGTGGGATTTTCCCGCACAATCTGTTCGTTCTGAAGTTCGCATGTCGAAGCCGCTGGATTGCCAACAAGGTGTTTGGTAAAATGCCTGTGAGAGAATTAATGGACAAATCCAGCCATTGGAGCTTTTTCAAAGCTCCAATGCTTGTAGGAACCGTTCCTTGTATTTGATTTCTTGAGATATCTAACTTCATTAGCTCTCCCAGGTTTGAGATTGAGCTTGGAATTTGGCCGGAGATCTTGTTTGCTCCTATGCTAAGGACTTTCAATCCCAAGCCAGAGTTGAACTCTGGAATGGCGCCTGTGATTTGGTTCTTTGATACATCTATTACCTCTAAAAAGCCACTGGTTTCACTGTTTAAGATGTTTGAGAGTGACCCAAAAACTTGATTTGAGTGAAGATCTAGAGAGGCCAAAACATTTGGAAATTTGAGCTCTGAGAGGTTGAATTTGAGCTGGTTGTTTGAGAGCTTGAGTTTTTGCAGGCTTGACATGTTTGTCAAGAAATTAGAAACCCCATCTGTGAATTGATTGTCTGAGAGGTCTATTGAGGTTATAGAATCAGGTGATCTAAAGATGGGGAGGGCTCCCTTGAGTCCACACCCGGCAAGATGAACCTCTGAGAGTTGCTTGTTTCTCATCCAAGCAGGAACTGTCCCAAAAATGAAGTTGTTGTAAGAGAGATCTATGGTCAAAAGTGAAGGGATGTTGGTTGCAAGAATGGTTGGCAATGGATTTGAGAGCCCATTTCTAGATAGATTAAGGTTCCATAGATTTTGAAGCTTTGAAATGGAGGCTGGTATCTCACCTCTGAGTTGATTGCCACTCAGAGAGAGAGTGGTGATGGACTTGAGGCCTTCAATTTGGACTGGAATGTTGCCTGTGAGTCTGTTGTTGCTTAACAGCAAATCCAAAAGCTTGGGCAAGCTGAAAATGGAGATGGGGATTGGACCTGAAAGTTGGTTGTTGGAAAGATCAACATAAGTGAGGTTTTTGAACTGACCCACATGATCTGGGAGGGCACCAGAGAGCTTGTTGTTGCTAAGATCAAAGTATTGCAAGTTGGGAAAGGTTTTAAAAGTTTGTGGGATTGTACCAGAAAGTGAATTTCTTGCTAAATTTAGCTGGAGTAGGTTCACAAGGTTCCCAATGGAGGGTGGAATCTGGCCTGTCAAATAATTCCCACTCAAAGAGAGGATCTGAAGTGAGGACAGGTGACCTAAACCTGAAGGGATGGTCCCTCCAAGGGCATTGTCCTCTAGGACAAGTTGTGTCAAATGGGACAGAGCTGTGAAACTCTCAGGAATTGAGCCACTTATATGCTTCATTCCACTTATCACAATTACCTCAATAAAATGCAGATTGCCAACAGCAGCAGACAGAGTTCCCTTCATGAAGAGCTCACTGTTCTTCTCAGGTCCCTGTAACTGCAAGTTCGTCACTCTCCCGGTCGCGCCACACGTCACGCCCTCCCAATCGCCATTGCAGCAATCGCTCCCAGTCCACGACGACAGTATATCCGTCGTGTCCTGCACTATTCCGGCCTTGAAGCTCATCAAGGCAGCTCTATCTTCCTCTGCACAGACCGGCGCCACCGTCGTCATCGTTTCCGCAACCGACACGCCACAGAACCATAGAAAAAGCAATACCCAATTGAGATGCATTTTGGGGAGAAGGGTAGTAATCAGATCCGACAATTGTGCAGAAAATCAAAGAATGGGGGGAAGAAAAGGTGGAAAAAGTGGATGAACAGACTAAATTTTTATTCTAATTGCTCACGTAGACAAGAAGGAATAATGATGAAAAAGAAGGGTTGTTGATAAAAAATTTGCAATGGCTTCAAAAAGAGGAGAGAATGGAGGAAGTATTTATAGAGAACAAAAGAAGGAACTGCTTTTGGGAGAAAGTGAGAAATTTGTAAATGAAATTTTGAATATCATAAGCTTAAAGAGTTTCACATGCTTTTTTCAAAAAATTAAAAATCACATGCTGAGTTTTTTTTTTTTAGTTTATAGCCGTTTGATCACAAGGATCCCAATTGCATTCCAAAGTTGGAGCGCACTGTATTCAAATTCCTTTTGTCTTTGAAGAAAAATCAAATTTCACTTTTACTTGGAACTCAAAAAAAGTATAAAAATAAAATAATAAAATAGAATTAAAAATGAAAATAAATCATTAAAATTATAAGGTGCTTTGAGTGAGTTCAGCTTAATTGATTTTTTTTTAAAAAAAAAAAAAAAAAATCAACCAAATATAATAGAAATTTAAAAGAATAGTTAAAGTGTGCAATCAATAAATAAAATATATTTCAAAAAAAGAAAATCAATAAATAAAATAAAAATCACATTTACTTATAATGGTTATTTTATGATTCATTTTTTCATTTCTCCTCTTAGTAATTTAGACGTGATAAATTATGGATTAGATTGTTAATTATCATTTATAAGTTGACTTAAATTTGATTGATTTTAGTCTTTTTCGGTCAAAATATCTACGAAGTAATAAAGTTTGCTAGGTATATCAATATAAATACAAATAATAATTTCATCTTAAACGCATTTATGAGATATGAAATGCACATTTATTAAACTTGTAAATATTTGCTTTAATCTTTGTTCGTTTTCCAAAACACCATATAACTTTAAACACTGTGTAATGTACCTATCAAAACATTTAAATTAATTAGGTTTTCAGTTTTGAGGACCAAAAAGATAATTTATATGCATTATTATTTTACATCACCTCGTAAAATTAAGATATTGTTCGTTTTTGTTCATATCAATATTTTCATTTTTTTTTTCTTTCGAAATAATCAATCTTTTCATTTTTTCTGAAAAATCAATATTTTCATCCTTGATTTTTTTTTTTTAAGTTTTATCCTTGATTGTTAATAATATGTTGCAATGAACATTTCTAAGTTCTTTTTCTCCTAAAGTTTGCTTGAACTTCTGGTAGGAATTCATTTATTTATCAATTAGCCACAATCACGATATCATTTATTAAAGCATATACCAAAGTGTACATAAATAAATGGCTTTGGTATTGATTAAACATCATAATAATAGAACAATTTCACTTACACATAAATAGAGGCAAACCTTTGGACTTTTTGAAGTGGCCCACTCATACACATACAATTATAGATACTCATTATTTGAATAAACAATACTAATTATATTTATATGTTTCATGACATAAGGTGTACACATTATAATAATAATTACAAACAGAAAAATGCACGTTCATTAATTTGTATCTTTTTTTATATTTATAATCGTTTATTAATTTGTATCATACTTATGTTTTATTTGTATATTTATAAGTTAGTTCTATCATTTCATTAAAAATCAAATTAAAACATTTAAGTGAACATGTAAAAAGAAAAGTGAAACAAACACATCACCAAGTTTAGGATAAAATTTTTCAAAAAACAATATTAAATCTATTTTTTAAACACCAGAATTCGAATTATAATAAACTAGTTTACAATGCGCTGATTGCGGGAAACTAAAATAATTTGGTCCAATCAAATTTTGATGAAAAAATTTGTCTCTAAAATCCCATTTCCAAGTGATAATTTTAAAAATAAGTGGTTGAATTTCAACCGTTAGAAAATTTGAAAGTCCTTTCTTTTGCATTTTGGGGTCCCCTCTCATAATTTTTGCTAGTTTTAAGCTTTTAATTTGCAACTTGATGTGAAAGAGGTGTCTTTTTATTTGTAAAAAGATCATCAATTTTATTTTTATTTTTTCAAAAAAGAACATTGATTTAGTAAAGTTTTTTTTTTTCAATCATCACTAAAATCTATACAATATATCTATTTTGGTTCTTTTCAATTCTTTTATAAAAATTATTTATGTTCGTGTTTGAAAATTTTCTCGATTAAAATCTTATTATCACTTAGCACTAAAAAATCTATAGTCATGATGTTCCCCAACATATATTTTAATAACTGAATTGAAAATATCGTAGGTTTTTAATTTGATGAATTTGATAGGTAATTCATAAAATCTAAAACCTACCACTTCATTATTGATAATCTAAAGCGCAGTTCGCGGGAGGGTGTATGCTTTTATTATTGATTGTTAGATGAATTATTAAATTTGTTGTGATTTATATGGTGTAATAACATGTGTGGCATTTAACATTGTGTTTCTGGTGTATTTAATTCTATGGCATGATTGATACTAGTTCAAATGTGGTGCTCTAGTTATCGAGTAGAGTAACTGAAAGGGTGAAGAAATATGCAATAAGATAAGGAAGATTGAGAAAAAAAATGTTTATTGAAAGGTAGAATAAGATTGAGGCACAATGTGCAACTCGCCCATTACAACTTAATCATTAACTATATATAGGAAAAACATTCTAACATAATGTACTTATTGGGTCTTACATTAATAATCAAATCTTAATTCTAATATAACCGTTAACATTCTAACCGTAACAAATCCAATGGTGTATGTCACCAATATAAATCGTTCATAAAATTTTTGGTGTTGTTCAATGTGATCGACAATAACGGCAGCATATGTGTTCACTTTATGCGTGCTAATGACCTTATTTCAAGTTGATGTTTTATAATTTACCTGATTCAATTTAAGAATGAGTATTAAAAATGATATGATATAATTAATTTCTAAATTTAAAATTTAAATATTATTATATATTCTTGGGATTTGTGAGTAGATTTGTTAGATATTTAATTTAATATTTTGTCAATAATATTTATTTATGTAAAATTAATGAAAATTCAGAAAATTTAAACATTTTTTTCAAAAGTTTTTCAATTGAAGAGTAAGATACATCAATTGATAGTCACATTTTTTTTATAGTAGTCAAAATCAGTTCATTTTATAACACATCTATCAATAAAGAAAGAAAGAAAACGAACAATTATTTTAATATGAAAACATTGTTACAGCTAGAAGTCATATTTTTTGTGCAAATTGATACACTATCATTTATTAGTAACTAAATTTATTTTGTCTGCTTTAATGAAACATAAAGTTCGATCCTTTTGTCTCTTTTTCCCGTAAGCCCTCAGATTTTTTCAACAAAAAAAAAAAAAGGCAAAATATAAGCTTATTCCTATAGCTGGAAAAAAGTTAAAATTTAATTCTTAGGAATTCAAAAAAAAAAAAGTTTAGGTTGTTATGGTGGGAAGAAATATAAAATTTAGTTTGTATAATTTTAAAAATTAGAATTAGTCCATATAGTTTGATAAAAACTTAAAAAATAATGCTTGCTATTTTTAATTATTAACAAATTAAGTACTTGAAAATTAATTATTCAAAATTATAAATTAAATGATCGATATAACCAAAAAATCATATCATTTAGATACGAATGGAGAACTTCATTGTATTTAATAAGTCAGCGATTACGTATAATAAGACTATATTTTATGTTTTATAAAATTAAAAGGACTAAATTCTAACTTTATTCAAATCATTGGACTAAATTTTAACTTTTTTTCAAATTATGGAGACTAAACTCATTTTTTAAATCTTAGAGAATTAAACTTGAATTTTTTTCGAATCATAACAACTAAATTTATATTTTACAAAAAAAAAAAATCACAAAGGAAAGTTACCAATGAAAATAGGCATGTGAAGCAAACATCCCCATAAATTTGTTACAAAATAAAAGGCTTTCAAACATGAAACCAGCTAAAACAGACAACATTTTTCTTCTTTTTTTTTTTTCATTGCACGTCAAATTTACATTTTCCTTTTATTTTTTATTTTTTTAGTTTTCTTATCATATAAATTTAGCGAATTTATTTTAAATATCCCATCAAATATTGACACTTTAATTTAAGTGACGTGTTGATGTTCGATGTGTATTAAATACTTAATCCAACAAATTTCGTTAATAAGTATGATTGGTTATGACACAGCCTTAGTAAAAATAGGTAAGATGCAAACGAAATTAGAGAAGAAGTAAAGCAAAGCATATCTTATAATTTAATTTCATTCATAATCTTCTTCTCTTTGTTAAAGGTTTTGCTTCACTTCCCAATAAAGTAGATTCAATAATGTAGCTAGATTTCTTACTCTGATTATAAAGTTTGTTTTCTTGATAAAAGGAAAGGTATCCTCAAATAAGGTAGGTCTTCCTTTAATGAAATGTGAGCATCCTCCCTTTAACTTAGGGTTTTTATTAAAATAATGTGTCACAACTTATATTAACTAATAAGTCATTGCTTTTAAAGTATAAAAGAACTTGAGTCGCAATTCTACATGAAAGGTCGTGGGCTTGAAAAACACTCTATTGCCATGTTTGCTAAGAGATCCTAATTAGCGAGGGCATATAAATAGAGAGACAATAGATTTTTTTTTTTTTTTTTTTTTTAAGTTCTAACAATAATTAATGGTAGAAAGATGAATAAATTTAGAATCGAAAGGTAGCCTAGAACAAGATGAGTGCCTTGGAAAACAGATAAAATTATTTCAAGATATTAAATTCTAAATAGGTGGCTACTATAAATTGAATTCATTTATTTTGAGCTATATAAAACTTATTTTACTATTAAATCAATCCATGGTTGTTTGCTATATCTCATTTTATAGCTAGTATGAGACTTTAGTTGCATTCTTAAAAAGTATAACATCATAGAAATTATAAAATTATTTTTTATATCTATCAATGTCTAACCAGTTTGCAATTTAAGTAATCTCATTTGACACTGTCTAACCCTATTACATTTGATCGGCAAGAAACACGTAAGATATATTAAAAATTCCAAATAGGTTGACTAACATGGGTTAAACTCATTTCTTTTTAGATCCCCAAGATTCTTTTGACCATTAAATTTGGATCGAACCTGTGACCATGGAGTGGAAATGGATTAACACCAAACCAGATAACCAATCGCACCACCGACTCATTCGGTAAATAAGGATATGTTTAGGTTTATCCAATCCAAGTCTGTTAAAATTAGTTATCTTAATTCTTAGCATCCCACCATTCAATACTTGATAACACCAAAAGAGAAAATCTTTCACCTTTTTTTTTTTTTTTTTGTTTCTTTCCCTTAGCTATGATTCCATAGTAAAGTATTATTCTATGTTAAAATACTTGGCTTTATCTAATGGTAACAAAGACCAGGACAAAAGGCCTCTCTGTCTCTCTCTCTCTCTCGTAAATAAAGATTCACTAAAAATGTGTATTTTACAATTCCTCAGTTTTCAAGACCAGGAATCATGTTAATAAGAGACTTTAGTATAAAAGCGTATGTGAAAGCATCCTCCTCTTGCTTCTCAAATCTGCACGGTAGCAGAAAAAAAAACAGACATAAAAAGTTAATAAATAAAAAAAACAACAAAACAGTGGATTACAATAACTGGAAAGTTATAATAACCAACGAATGTGCATGTTATTATAGCATGGGTTATGTTAATCTATGCTTAGAGTGCATACGAGATTATTATAATACAGAGATTTATTACTATATGAGTTAATATAATTGGACTGGAAAGTTATTAATTATAGTTGGTACGAGAGATTATGAGCTAATTCACTAACTATTATAACTAATAATCCAAACACAGACTGAGTTATGAGAACTCAATCTAACCCACACTTAAACGGAGGTCCAAACGCCTTTTAAGTGTCTTTTTAGTGCCTAAGACAGACAACTATCAACCAAGAATGCTTTAGTGTGAAGATGTTCAGTTTGTAACCTAAAAGTTGTTTTGCTTTTTCTTCAAGATTATTATTACAGGTTGCCAATATATGTATATTACAGGCCTATTAAAAAAAGGTGTACTTCAAAAGTTACAGGCATGTAAACAAGTACACAATGATCTAAATACTACAAGTCTCCTCATTACAGTTCTTTAAACTATTTTGCAGAAATAATCTCAAAAAAAAAAAAAAAAAAAAACTATTTTGCAGAAATAGGCAGTGATGTTTCCTTCTCCATAACTACAGCTTAGTTACAAACAGAAAAGGCAGCAGCTAATTTAATCAATTAAATAAGAAATAGCGTTACCATTATATTAAAGAAGAAAAAGAGGCACAACCAACAAAAAGAGATGAGTTACAAACAAGCTAGAAAACACAGATCACAAGGTAAAGCCTGAATAAGAAATCAACCATAGAATTATTACCTTCTGACTTTGAAGAATGTCCGGCACAAAATTCACATTTGAAAAGCAGAAAATTCTGATCAGTCTTCATATCCCTTAATTTAGCCACAAACTTATTGGGCTCTGAGTATAAAACACGTGGATCTGCCACATAGACAAAAAATAATAGACAATTGGAAGGAATGTCTTACAAAAAATATATATATTGCCCTATATATATTACTCTACTTGTATGTTCTAGGATAAGATAGTTGTCTCGTAAAAATAATTGAGATATTAATAAGCTGATCCAGACACTCATGAATATCTTAAAAGAACATTCACACTTACCGTTAAAGCCGGCAGTAACAAGTACATATGGATAATTTTGAGCATTAATCTGAAAAATGCAGATAAAGTCATGTCCTAATGAAAACAGAAGTTCGAAGATATCCTATGAAACACAAATACATTCTAATCTATTAGATAGTAGGTTTAAAACCAATTGGTGATGAGAGGAGTAGTTCATCTTTTTTTATAAAGAACATGTCTCTTTGAGTTACCCAATCTTGAATCGGTTCCAAATTTCATTTTTATTGAACTAAATATTTGTTTGGGTTTGAGTCTAAATATCATATTAGATAACCTGTGATTTCATTTCAATTTTTTTTTTTTTTTTTGAAATATCTCAAATAAGTAATAAGAGGAGTAAGTACTTTCTTTATAAAGGTTGTAGTGGGTCTCTTCACTTTTCTAATATGGAATCCGCAACCTATTCAAATAATCCAAAATCAAGTTGAGATGAATTGGATGAGAAGGGGAAAAGGCAGAAACAACATGTTGATCAAGAAATTGTGAGGTGCGTACATTGTCAACTGGAGAATATGATTTCATGTAAAAGTAAAACTCCTCCTTCCTTGAGTCATCCCATTCCTGCAGAATTCAAAAGAAGGTAAGAGGCAAGTCAAAAAGAATACGTGCTGCAATTAATAACGTAACAAATTTTCAGTAAATGACAGTTGGAAAGAGTGAAAAAAAAGACGTGATAATGGATAAGTAGAAATATTTACACAGTCCTCACAGTATCTCGAGGTCTGTTGACAACCCGTAGAGTGAAAAATAAAATAATAATTTGTCCTTTAATTTCTAAAATAATTTTCAGTAAATTTTCTGTAGTAAAATATTTAGAAATGGTTGACATCGTCATTGTAGTGGCCCTTTAATTTTAAACAGTTTGTCCTATACATGTTTTAAACAGAAACATTATCATCCACCCTTTTGTCTTTTAAATATTTATAATTGGAGTAACACCTGAGCCAATCCCAAAGCCCGGACCCAAAAAACAACAAGGGAATTTATATTAGACTGTCGTTCAAAATGACACAGTAATTTGGATATACCAGGGAAGAGATTTACACCTGGTGTATCCAAATTACTGTGCCATTTTGAAAACGGGCAGAAGTTGTAAGTGGGAATTGTCGAATCAAGCATGGTCGTTAGAACATGAACATCTACAAAAGGTACCTAGCTACTACTGCAGCTTTGAACGAATCAGGCCTCATATTTAGAACAGCGCCAATAAGCAAACCACCAGCACTTCTTCCAATAATGCACAGTTTTTCCTTTGAGCAGTAATTATTCTCGATCAAGTACTCAGCAGAAGAAATGAAGTCCTTGAATGTGTCTTTTTCAGTGAAACTATCTGGAAAATAATTATAAATACTATCACTTTCAAAAAATTCGCATATGTAATCATTAGTATTAATATAAATACTTTAGAATCATAGATTGAACTCATCACCTTAAGCATCCGAAAACCCTTGACCACTTTATGAAACAAGGAATCAATATTCTAAATTCTTAAAGCCAATTTTTTAGAATATCCTATATCCTTGTTTAGAATATTGATTCCTTGTTTCATAAATTCTTAAATTACATTACATTTATAAATTCTTAAATTATT
>JBBMKA010000003.1:6851659-6869441 GCA_037833695.1 Sechiopsis laciniata | reverse complement strand
ACCCCATTAAAAAATTATGTGTGCTATGGAACAAAAATAGGATCATAGAACAAATTCTCTGAAGTATAGAAAAAATAACATGCTAGTGTCGTCGATCCCTTGCACACCATGTCAAGTGGCTGGCGGTGCCACCAATCTCAACAAATAATCGACACCCAACTCTCCACGGAGCGAGGGACATTGTCGATCCCTCAGTAAGAAATCAGCGTCCAGTATTGACAATTTACTCCTTGCTCATTTAATGAGCGAGTCAATGCGGCGTTTTTAATCTTTAAATAGAATGAAATCAAAACGTCAGATCATTAATGACCTTAATAAATGACGAATTAAAAGTGATAGTTATGATCACCCACATAAATGAGCTCATGACTATTACACAACAAAGACAGTATAAAAGTCGAAGATGATCTTAAATCTACTAATTCTCTTACTTCACCTTTGGACGGTTGATTAACTAGAGCGTCAGAGCGTAGGTGTAGTAACACCTTCCCCCTCCCCCTCCCCCCAACCCACTATCTATCTTGTATGAAGTTCACATCTACAAATTTACCATGGATACTTGATGTATGAAGTTTAGCATCAATAATGTGATTATAGATTGACCTATAAAAATGATACTATACTAAAATTTGGCAACAAAAGTCAAAAAAAGGCAAAATCTCTAGTTTTACATATATGTTAGGGTGGGTGTTTGTTTGTTGAATTTATGGATGATTTAAAATGAGTATTTACTAACTATTCCTCAAAAAACCACATCCAAACGAATTATTATAACTATTCAAAACAATTCTTTTACTACTAAAATAACTCTAATTTCTAACAACTCATTTCTAATCATTCATTTCTAACTATTCAAAATAACTCATCATTTCTAACCACTAAACTCTAACCATTCATTTCTAACAACTCAAAATAACTCATTTTTAACTATTCATTTCTAATTATTATTTTCTAACTATTCATTTCAAATTCACATCCAAACAAACAACTGTCTCTTCTAACTCCTCTACAAAAAAAAAAAAAATCACATCCAAATAAATTTTTGATTGGAACTTTCAATTTCTAAGTATTCAAAATAGCTTTTCAAATTAACTCTTCATCCAAAACTTCATTTAAGGGCTTATTTAAAAGAATATTATTTAAAAGAAGTTAATACATAAAAGATAAAATTGAAACATTTATAAGAAATTGAAAAATGGCGTTATATTTAACCTAAGTACTAAATCAAAATGACATCCATTTTTTTAGAAACTACTAAATCAGATTTACATTCACTACTAATGAAGAAGAAGACATGAGAATGATTTGTATAGCTTGTCGATTGAAAGCGATTCATTAAACGGTGTCCAATGATAAATAGCCACCATTTTTCCAATAATTATAATTATATTCAAATTGATAATATACTGTAACTTTTAATCTATTTTGGTTTGTGAACTTTTGAAAGTCAATTTTTAGTGTCTAAATTATAAGAGTTTTTCCATTTTGGTCGATGAATTTTCAAAAATTCAATTTTAATCTTTATACGTTCAAAAAAGCTTAAAATTAGTTTGTATATTAAATTTGAAGTCAATATTAATGAAAATCGATTTAATAATAATACTAATTTTAATACAATCATATATGATATGTGAACATGTTTTTAAAATTTATAGATTAATATGATAATTTTTTAAAGAAAAATAATTATATAAAAAAAAATCTATAGAACAATTTGAGGTTAAAAAAAAATTGAGACCGAAATACAAGAAATCTCAAAGTTTAAGGACTAAAATTAAATTTGAAAATTTAAGAAGTAAAATTGAACAAATCTCAAACTTCAAGAATTAAAATTAAATTTTTGAAAGTTTAAACATAAAAATGAAATAAATATCAAAATTCAAATAAAATCTAACTCACAAATTAACTCCCAAAAAAATCCATATCACAAAAGTGTATAACATTTTTTATACTAGTCAAAAGTCAAATAATTTTAGAAACACATCAATCAATAAAGAAAAAAAAAAGGCAATTATTTAGTATGAAAAAGATTGTTACAGCTAGAAATCATAATTTTTTGTGGAAATTCATAGACTATCAGTTAGCAACTAAATTTTTGTCACTCCAAAAAAAAAAAAAAAAAAAACTGAATTTTGTCAATGGGAAGAGCCAGATGAAGCAAGTAGCCCCCATTAAAATTTGATATCAAAAGGCTTACAAATATGAAACCAGCTAAGATAGAGATAGACATTAGACATGACTTTTGCTTTTCTCTTTTACTTTTAATTAGCAACTAATTCAACTCATAATTTCTAAGTATTTACTAGATCTTTATATGACCACTAGGTTAATGATGATTCAGACTAAAAATTTAGCTTTTTTTCAACCATAATAGGTAAATAATGGATGAAATTTGACTTTTATTTTATTTTTAATTCAATAATATTTGAGGTATAAAATTCTTAACTTCTTGATTATTATGTCACATATGTCAATTAAATTCACGTCTTATAGACCAAATTTAAGTGACGTGTTCATATTGGAAGGATATTGAATACTTCTTGAGACAAATTTAATTAGTAAGTATGATTAACTTAACAACTAGTTAGTTAAAGCAAATAAGATGCAAACCATATTATAAAAGAAGCAAAGTAAAGCATATCTTCTAAATTAATTCCATTGATAATCTTCTTCTCTTTGTTAAAGGTTTTGCTTCATTTCCCAATAAAGCAGATTCAATACTGCAGCTGGATTTCTTACTCTAATCATAAAGTTTGTTTTCTTAATAAAAGGAAAGGTATTCTCTAATAAGGTAGGTATTCCTTTATTGATATGTTAATAACCTCCCTTTAGCTTGGTTTTTTTTTTTTTTTTAATTAAAATAATGTGTCACACCTCATAATAGCTTGTGTTATTACTTAAAAAAGTATAAAAGAACTATAGTCCCAATTCTATTATGAAAGGTCATGGGCTCTGAAAATCACTTCATTATTATGATTTGTTAAAGGAGGCCCCAATTAGCTGAAGGAATATAACTAAAGAACGACATTGATTAGCTTAGAGAATAAGATTTTTTTTTTTTTCCCTAATGTTTTTTTAAACAAAATTAGAGAATAAGCTTGGAGGCAGCAAATTATGTTATGTAAATATAAGGAGATTTTGCGTGAGTATTTTCATCTATAGTACAAAATCAAAACTAATTCATTTTTAATAGAAAATCCAAATTGAATTCTATCACCACCGATCATCGTTGAGTTTTATCACTGACTGAATTTTATCACTGATAGACTCATTCTATCACTGATTGAATTCTATTATTGATAAACTCAGTCTATCATTGGTTGAGTTCTATCATTGATAGTAAATCATGTATTATAGATAAATTATTTTAAAAATTATGCTACAAATATAATAGAAGAAGTAAAATATGTTGGTAGGGTAAATTTCCTAAATATAACTGAAAAATTAGTCGCAAAAAAATTATTGTTGATAAAAATAAATAAGTTTATCATCAAGAACTCGGATTGAATAACTTAAGTGTACCATGTGTATGTTCATCTCAATATGTTTATTTATTTATTTTTTATTTTTTAATTTGACGTACTAAACAACATAACTTAAGATCGGTCAATTATAAAAAGAAAAAAAAAATGTTGTGAATTTTTTTTTCATCGAGTAAAAATCACCAATAACTAAACTTGAATACAAGTGTTGGAAATTTTTATTTTAATGCGAAAATTAAGTATTGGGTAGAAAACTCATCTCACATTTTACATCAATTGCTAATTACTAACTAGGTCTGTTATTTTTCTAAGAAAAGCAAGTTTTTGAATCACACTTCACTAGCATAAACTAGAAAATTTCACCTAATATGGAACAGGGAAAAGAAATCACTTCACTGATATGAGTTTAGAAACGGCACACAATATATTAACTTTTAAATAAATATTTTTAAAAAGAACTAATTTCATGAGAAAATATTGACTTTAGATGGTAAATTGGAGTAACGGCATCATTCAAATCTCTCACAAAAACACGCCGTTCCTCTTAACATATATTTAATTAAATACAAGATTAAGTAAGCTCTAAAAATTATATATATATGTACTCAACTATTAAAAAGTATATAGAATCAAGAAATTAGAGGTGGGAATCATATATCTAGTATTGTTGTATTAAACCAAAAGAGTTAATGTCATAGTGATTTCATTATTTGGCGATACTCTAGTTCAACACCATGGTTACGAGTTCAATCCTAAAATCGGTATTTAACTCTTTTTTTTTTTTTTGAAACAATGATAATCACGTCCATCCTTAGGCCAGACATCGAAGGAATTGAGACACACGAGAGGTGTCTACAATTTCTTGTTACAGGTGAGTCTCGAATCTGAGATCTTGAGGGGAGCATACCTTTAAAACTCAAGCCTTCGACTATTGTGCCACCCATTGGAGATTTATTTAGCTCTCATATTATATAACATTTGGATGTTAAAAAAATTTGTAAAATATTAATTTATAAGTAGGTAGTCATCATAAATTAAACTCATTAAACATCCAAGATAATTAAAGTCAAATATTCAACTATTTGGTTCTCTACAATTGCTCACACCTTATTTACAGGAAAAATTATTAAGGCAGTTTTATATTATTGGATGTAGAGAAAGAAATTTAAATTTATGGTTTTAATATGCGTCTAATTGTTAAGAGAGTGCCACATTAAAAAATTTTCACTAACCTATTAAAATCGCTCACTTATCGAATGGGAGCAATGATTTCATTGTTTGGTTATAAACTATTTCAACACCAGTGTCACAGGTTCAATCCCGAGAATCGGTATTTGTCCCCCCTCCCCGATATGCACTAAAAAAAATTGCTCACTTTCTCTCCAAATTGATGTTTCTTTTACTACGAATTCACTCTCTTTAAAATATCACCCATTCCCTCTAAAATTCTCTAACTTTGTCTCTAAAATCTCACTCCCTATTATTTTATTTTTAAAAAAACAGAAACAAACAAAACAAGTTATCAAATAGGTCTCTAAATGTGAAGATTAAAAAGGGGGAAAAAATGTAAGTAACGTAGCCAGTAACACCCATAAACCATGATGTGTTTGGGGAATTTAGCATCCAAAGGTATATCCTAAAACAAGATGAGTGCCTATTGTTATAGTATGGTAGGGATTACATAATAAGACTTTGGGAAAAGGTGAAAACAAAGCAATGAGAATGAAATATGTGGAGAAGGAGCAAGTGATAGGGAGGGGTAAGTATTGTCAAGGACAAACTCTCCCTAATGGGCATAAGTTTTCCTAGTTTTTCTTTCTTTTATATCCATGATTGTTTGGATCAGTTTACGTTCAACTAACTTCATAGGACGATCATTTGCCCTCTTAATTGGTTGTCAAGAAAACTGATAGAAAATTAATTCCAAAATAAATGGTCACTATGAATTAAACTCATTTCCTCCTAGTATTTCAAAATCCTTTTGATCATTAGGCCAACCTATAATAAACCGGTTCCATAGTTTTGCTTTTACTTAACCAAAATGACCTCATATCTATGAAGATCATTTATTTGTTCTTTACATATATATACCGTAAATCTTTCATTTTCTAACCGATATAGAACTTTGGCCGCAATCTCGATTGTGGAAAAGTATAAAATTAGAATACATATAAAAAAAAAAGTAATAAGAAAACATGGGTATGCTTAGGTTTTCCTGACCTCAAACTTATTTTAAAGAGAATTTACCCTCAGCAGCACATTTTACCTCTTGTATTATATTTGTAGCATAATTTCTAAAATAATTCATCTATAGCACATAATTTTCTATCAGTGATAGAACTCAACTAGCGATAGAACTCAATTTGGATTTTCCTACTACAAATGAATTAATTTTGATTTTATGCTATATGCAAAATCCTCTATTTTATAAACCATGTACGTCCGAGTTAAAATACGCGTGAATAAAAAAAAAAATTTAAATAAAAAGTGGCTAGCAAGAAGGTAGGTCCTTGGCTATTGAGAAGGCAGACTTGTTTAGATTAATTTAGAATCTCTTAAAAATATGTGCAATGCACATGAATGCTAACTAGTTATCTTACTTATCTAATGGTAATGAGGAACAGTACAAAGGACCTTTCTCTTGTAATTAAAGATTCACTAAAAAGGTATCTTTTCCAATAGAGAATAATGAGAGAGTTAAAAGATGGTACTTGTTTTTTTCAAGGGCAGCTTTTCTGCTCAGTTTCCAAGTGTTGGAATCATGTTAAGAGACTTCAGAATAAAAGCATATGTGAAAGCATCTTCCTGTAGCTTCTCAAATCTGCAAGGTAGCAGAAAAAACAAACATATAAAATTAATAAATAAATAAAAAACAAAAACAAAATATAAGTGTCTTTTTAGTGCCAGCCCAAGGCATAAGACACCTATCAACCAAGGATGAGCTCTTTCAAAGCTTTTCTTTAGTGATAATAATATCAAAAGATTAGTTTAAGGATGTTCAGTTTTTTTAGTACAATAATATTTGGGGTTGGAGGATGCGAAGCTGCGATTTTTAAGTTGAGGATAAATGCCAACTATTGTTAGGAGGCTCAACCTGCTTTGGCCGACGATTTTCAGTTTGTATTCTCAAAGTTATTTTCCTTTATTTGTTTCCAAGTTTATTATACGGGTAGCCTAGTTTTTGAAAAAGAATTAAGTTGTGCTTCATTATTTAAAGATTACAAGTCGCCCCATTAAAGATTTTAAAACTATTTATTCAACATAATCTTTCTTCTCCATATCTACAGCAGAGTACAATAGAGAAGGCAGCAGTTAATGTAATTAATTAAATAAGAAATAGCGGTATTATTATATTAAAGAAGAAAAAAAGGCAGGTCTCAACTTATTCAATCAAGCTTTGAAGCTGAAGATAAATAAGGAACTCCGATAGCTTGTTGTTTAAAGTCCTCAAGGATAAGTCTTTGGGGACTCTCGGACCTGGAGGAGCATTTTATGGAGTAAAGATCTTTTTAAGGAAGGGGTACAGATGGAAGATGGCGAATGGAAGGAGTAGTATGATTGGTAGGGACCCGTGGTTAAGTAAGGAAGGTAACCCTTTCCTTGTTGCTATCAAGGAGGGGTAGAAAGATGAGGGTAGCTTACCTTATCTTTTGTGGATAAGAAACAATTTCATTATACTTATGAAATGATATGGAGGGTACACTTTGACCTTTTCAGAAGTGATTTGCAGTGGATTCCTCATGCGATTGAGTTTGTTTTCTGTTCGAGTGATGCCGAGACTAACATGAAGACCCTGCTAGGTCTGGTTAGAAGAAGGATGAGAACATTTGGGGAAGAGACAACAAAGGAATCTTCTCGGTTAAAAAGTGTGTATCATTTGGCATCCAATCTTAGTAGGACTGATGAGCCTTCCACTTCAGATTCCACCTCATCCATTAAGTTGTGGAAGAATTTTTGGAAAATTGAAGTGTCCCCGAGAATTAAGATGAGAGCGTGGAGTGTCCTCAAGAATTCAATTCGCTCCAAAGATAACATTTGTACTAGAGGAATTGACATTGAGGCGAGCTATTCGCTCTGCAGGAAAGCTAGAGAAACCTCGATTCATCTGTTGGCAGAGTGTAAGACGGCTATTGCGGTCTGGAAGACATATGTTTCCGCTTTAGAATGATATGGTGCTACACTTCAAAAGTGTTGGTTCGGGACTGGAGATTTGGGATAGAATTGTTGCTAACATTCCTAAGGATGATTGGTTTAAAGCCATTATTGTCATTTAGAGCCCGTGATCCCATAAGAATGTTTGCTACATAATGGCATGAATGTCATTGTCTGTCCCCAGTAATCACATTGCCTCGGTTGACAATTCAATTTGCTTACACTCTCCCGTTTCTTTTGTCCATGCAGGTTCTTAGGTGGCGTGGCCTCTAAAACTTTGAAGGAATCCAAGAGCAAGGTGTGGTCCCGGCCTCCTCAAGGAAGCTAGAAGTTGAATGTTGATGCGGCCTGGAGTGCTTCTTTGGGGCTCGGTGGTGTCGGATGGATCGTGAGAGATTGACTCAGTAGGCCTATTATGGTAGGGTAGAAGTCTTGTGGTGTGAGTTTGGGGGAAGGAGTGGCAGTTAGGGAAGGTCTTAGGCTGCTGTTGAAGGTTGCCCCTGAAAATCTCCCAAGGGTCTTGGTTGAGTCTGATGTGGCTTCAGTGATCAAAGATATTGTTGCAAGTTCTTAAGACATTTCAGAATTCAACATCAGTTTAGTTGATATTTTGGATTTGGTTCCTATGTTTAGGGAAGTGTCTTTTTCCTTTGTCTTAGAAATTGTAATTTGATTGTTGACTCTCTTGCTAAACTCTGGTCTGTCCAAGGTGATTTTTGGTGGCAGCCTCTCTCCCACGCGATCTTGGAGGATTATAATAGGTTAAGGTGTATTGCTTTTTTCTTTTTTTTTTTTTGAATGGAAGGTGTATTGGTTTGGGTTCTCTATAATATATGTTTTTTTGGTTTCATAAAATAGATATGAGATACAAACAAGCAAGAAAACCCAGATAACAAAGTAAAGACAGAAAAAGAAAATCAACTATAAAATTATTACCTTCCTGACTTTGAAAAATGTCCGGCACCAAGTTCACATTTGAAAAGCAGAAGATTATGATCAGTCTTCAAATCCCTTAATTTTGCCACAAACTTAGCGGGTTCTGAATATAAAACACGTGGATCTGCCACAAGAACAAAAGAAGAATTAGAATACTTCGAAGGAATTTCTCGAAGTGTGTGTGTATGTACATATATCAAGCTTCTTGTCCATTCTGAATATGAATGGCAATTATGTGCACAGGATGAAGAAACGGGGAAATGAACCGACTCTACTTCGATTGAAGTTGCATTCACACTTACCGTTTAAGCCGGCAGTAACGAGTATGTCTGGATAATTTTGAGCCTTAACCTGAAAAATAAAGATAAAGTCATGTCCTAGTGGAAATAAAAGCTCGAAGATAATTCATGAAAATCATAACCAGGATGCATTCAAATGATCCAAAATCAAATTGAGATGAATTTGATTATTAGGTTTTCTTGACATTCAAATGTTGTAGGGTCAGGCGGTATGTCTCGTTACATTAGTCGAGGTGCGCACAAGCTGACTCAGACAGCCACGGATATCAAAGAAAAAAAAAGACATTCAAATGTTGTAGGGTTAAGCGATTTGTCCCGTAAGAATAGTTGAGGTGAGCATAAGCTGGCTTGGACACTCACGAATACCCAAAAGTAAAGGTCAAGAAAACATGATGATAAAAAAAAACTGTAAAGTGCGTACATTGTCAACTGGAGAATATGATTTCATGTAAAAGTAGAACTCCTCCTTCCTCGGGTCACCCCATTCCTGCAGAATTCAAAAAAAGGTAAGAGACAAAGTCAAAAGGAATTGGCGCTACAATTAATAACCATATTTCCGTAAACGACAGTTAAAAAGAGTGATAGAGATATTTCTGTAAATGTAAAGACAAAATACTCCTCTCGTTCTTATTCATTTGAATAAACAAACCTTACATATATAGGCATTAAAAGAAACCCTAAATAATGAAATTACCATAAAGGACATTGGACTAATGAAACCCTAGATGACTAATAAACTCTAACAATTTCCACAGTCGTTCTCCCAGAGATATTTACACAATCAGAGAATCTCAAAGTAAGTCGAGTACCCGAATGAGAAAAATAAAACAAAACTGTAATAAAATAATTGTAGCAAGTACATGAACATATTTAGAAATTATGGGCGTGTTTTAAGCAGAAACATGTTCCACCTTTTGTCTTTTTATTAATAATATATTTGTTAGAGAATATGGAGTTTCTCCCTTGAAGTCTCCACTCATGCCTTTGGGCTCACCAATCTTGAATCAGATCTCAATTTTCCTTTTTATTGGACCGAATACCGTTTGTGCTTATGGGCTCTGATACCATGTTAGAAAATATAAAGTTTCACCTCAAAACCAGGAGAGTAACTCATATATCTTTTATATTGTTACGAGGTCTCCACTCATGCCCATTCAAGATAGTACCTCTTTTGGGCTCACCAATCTTGAATCAGAATACCTGTTTGGGCTTATGGGCTCTGATACCACGTTAGAGAATATGAAGTTCTACCTCAAAACTAATTGACAATGAGGGGAGTAACTCATATCTTTTTTATATTGTTATGAGGTTTCCACTCTTTTCGATGTGGGATCCTTAACAATATTAACCGATAACTACCTTTGGACCTCCCGTTCAAATTGGCACAATAATTTGGGGACACGGAAATGATTTTAGGCCGATGCTACTATAAGCTAAATGTTAGGGTCCTCCTTTAGTGGTCTATTTATGTACTAACCGAAGACTCGGGACTATTTTTCTGGTAGTCACCATTAACTAGATTACGAAAGGTACACCAGGAAGAAATTTACCTCCCACTCCGAAGTTGTAAGGGGAATTGTCGGATCAAGCATGGTCGTTAAAACATCTACAAAGGGTACCCCAGCTACTGCAGCTTTGAACAAATCAGGCCTCATATTTATAACAGCACCAATAAGCAAACCACCAGCACTTCTTCCATTGATGCACAATTTTTCCTTTGAACAGTATTTATTCTCGATCAAGTATTCAGCAGAAGAAATAAAATCCGTGAATGTATTTTTTTTCTTCAATAACTTTCCATTTTCATACCACTGCCTTCCCATTTCACCACCCCCACGAATGTGAGCTATTACATATATAAAACCTCTGTCTAACAAAGATATCCTTGATGCCTTGAAAGTGGGGTCTACGCATGCCTGTTCGCAGAATGGAATTAGCATTGAGATCATGTTCATGTACAATAAATTGTTACAATTCATAACTCAGTTAAGTGACAAGAAGACAGAAAGATTCATGTCATGTTCTATGAAAAAATTTGGACAGTAAATTGGCACCTGGCCATAAATGTAGTAAAAACCAGGCCATCAAAATGCAACATACGTCGTCAAAGAAAACATTACGGCGCAGAAACAAATATTTCTGAATTGGAGATTTTGATAAATTAATTAAAATAGGAGAATAACTTATAATTACACCAAGTAAAGCTCCATTAACAGAACTCTGATCCATATGGAGCGGACCGAGAGGCTGTCCATGGAAGCAAATACACTCTTTTGATTTAAAATAACTTCAAACCCCTGAAATCCGTCTAAAGTCTAATTAACGTAGGATTTTTTACCTCATAAGAACCATAGCCGTAAAGAAGAAGTGGGTCTGAACCATCAAGTTTCACTAGATCCTTTCGATAAACAATTGAAAGGGGAACTTTAGTGCCATCTAGAGCAGTTGCCCATTTCCTCTCAGTGACATATTTTGTAGTATCAAAACCTCCTAACACCTGAGAAAGGTTGTGAAAAATTCATTACGTTACAGATAATTAAATTAATTTGAACGACCCAGGGGGAAGGAAAGATAAAGATAATTTTTTTGGATGGAATAAAGAAAACGCAAGAGAACTGGAACTCTCACGCATGAAGAAGTGGACGATGAAAAGGCATGAAATCAACAAAGAGAATGGAGAGGAAATTTTTGTCAAACATCACAAAGTTATAGACATAGGGGAATAAAAACTCTTGAGAATGAAAGGTTAAAAAAGTAAAAGGATGAACTCAAAGTTGACAAAACTAGCACTGGTTTTAGAAGGAGAAGATAGAGAAATGACATACTTTTCTTGTCTCAAATGGGTAGCAGGTTGAAAACTAGACAGTAGAAATACATATCTGATTAATATTTTTTTAACAAAACGTCAAAACCAGGAAGTTTGAAAATATATCAACGTGTAACAAACAATAAAGCACCAAGAGGCAATCCCAGTCAGAAGGGATAACAACATAACCATGATTGCTTGTTGGTTTATGTTATTTTTAGTATAATTGTATTTTCACATTTTTTAATTATTTATTCTTTTTTAGGATTAGATTAAATATTATTTTCTCTTTTTCTTTTATAACTGAGTTGAATCTTTTCTTTTTATGATTAGGTCATTTTTTCCTTTTATGATAAGATATTATATTTTCCTTTTATAATTAGGTTATCTCTTGTCCTCTATTTAAACCCATTGTTGGGTTCTTTATTATATGAAGAATTAGAGAATTTAAATTTCCATCTTTCAACATAGCTGAACTACTCACTGCTTCGACTTTCTTCAGAACGGAAACTCCTGTTTTCATATCATAGTCATACGTAGAGGGGGGTGTCTTCATTGAGCTGTAACAAAACCGTAAAATGCTGGAAGAGAATTCTGAATCTGATGAATCCACAGAATAAGTCGCATCAGGAAAATCCACAGCTCGACCACCTTCAAGGCTTTTAAGTGGTTCTCCAATACTCGGAAGGCCATAGACAACAATTTTTGGTAGACCATCTTCACGTTCAAACACAACGATGTGGTTAAGAAATAGTTGTATGCCCTGGATTTTCACACTGGACAAAATTCAAACAACTCAATTAGCCCTGATCATTAGTTACACAAATGGGTTGAGGAAATATATAGAAACATTGAAACGTAAACTACTTAAGAAGATTTCAACAGTTTGGATGGATATGATTCACAGAACAATAGGAAGTCTATTAGTATCTTCAAACATAAATCAAACTACATACTAAATGAAAAACCAAGTGAGCATGAGAATCATCAACAAGAGCATAGTTCCAGTAGCATGCTGTGAGGTTACAGGTTAAAATCCTTTGCCCAAAAAAATGTGAACGTGAGAATCCTAATAATAGTTCAGCTTTTCTTTTACTCCAAGATATAGATCAGTTAAATCTTTGATTCTATAAAAATAGCTACCGAAGCAAGTAGACAGCAAGTTCCTGTAAAGATCTCTTCATGTTATACCATTATTAGTTATCATAAGAGAATAGACAGCATGAGTTATTCTCTTGGTTAAGGCATTTGCTCCTTATATTGAGGTTGGGAGTTCAGATCCCCACCCCTACATTTGTTATACTACAAAAAAAATTATGAGAATACGAAACACTACCTTTCCCTGTGTGGAAGAATAACTGTCGTTGCCGATGTATTATCGAATGGGCAAGCTACAACTTCTGAATTGAAAATCTCTTCACTTCGTCTCAGAATAAAAAAATGGTTTCCACGATGACTGGGAAAGGTGTCGACTCCATCCACTCGAGGTGTCAAAACAACAAGCCCATCTTGAGGCTTTGTAACGTCGAGATAAAAATTGAACTTAGTAAATTTACTTTCCGATCCAATAAACAAATATTTCTTGCTCTCAGAAGCTTCAAGATCAAGAGAGAACATATCATCCTTTTCATGATAAAGGCAGGTGTCTGTTGACTGCTCTGTTCCCAGTTTATGTAACCATGCCTATTGAATGGGGGGAAATATACTAAATCAACATGTGAATACGTTGAAAATAATTTTTAATTGAAAGCTTAACAATAATATTGATGGGAACATTAAAATGCAAATACCGAATGCAATTATATTGGAGTTAACAAATGTATTTTCACTCAAAAGGTATTCCGAGAAGCCCTCTTCACAACTATAAGAACTCCTTTGCCTTCACCCTAAATGATGAAATGCCTTGAATTAACTATGTTGCGCAACAAATGACTCAATACGGACTTTATTGTTTGGGGCTATATGTATTGAAGTTTTAAGAGTGGTGCACTATATAAATTCTTTAAATCTTATCATTTTTACATTTTGTATTCTCACGATCTCCTCAATAAAATGAGTTCTCCCACTGTCCATGAACGTAGCTAACACAACGTTAGTAATCCACTTAAATTTATGTACATTTTCTCTCATTCCTTTATTTTTTTATTGTCGTTTATGATTTCTGGCACAACACTAAAGGAAATGCAAACTATTCCAATGGTATATAGGACCTCATCATTCTAGTAAATGTACCGCTATCATTAGAAGCCAGTTCTGAATACACAGACCAATCAACAGTTATCTTGGATAAGATAGGCCTCATAAACGAAATCATTAATATTGCTAGTGCTTTTCCAATGAGACAAGAACAATAGAAGCCAAAGAAAAATACAGGGCATGATCGTGTGGGGTAGAAAATCACCTTATCAGGTCGAAGAATCTCATCCATTGTGATGTAAACTAAAGCGTCATCGCCAGCCCATTTGAGATACGATGTCACGCCCGTAAGAGGCTTCCCTACAGAAGCTCCAGTCTCGGCATCAATTATATAAACCGTGTAGATTTCATCTCCTTTTGTGTCTTCTGCATACGCCACTAGCTTGTTGTTTGGACTAATCTGAAGAAGAAATGACCATACAGATCGTTGAATTAAAGTTATGTCTAAGAGAAAAGGATCAAATTCTAAAGCAGTTCCGCCCTACAATACCTCAAAGGCACCAATGGAGTAGTAGGATTGATTCTGTGCCTTCACATTTTCGTCCAATATAACATGTTCCGGAGGAGCATCGGGTCCGGTGGGCATGGTATCGTGCACAGAGAGAGATTCTTCACCACGAGGTACAAAACGCCTGCAATATTGAACATATTCTTTCCCCTGTAGAGTCCTCTCGTAGTAATAATAAGAACTTCTCCGCTCAGGCACAGATATATCATCCTCTTTGATTCGTCCTCGAATCTCAGCATAAATCTGTTCTTCAACTTGCTTTGTTCCTAGATCAATGGATAAAGAAAAACGGAAGGATCCTCATTACTCACAAAACATCAGAAATCGACAAATCTAACGAAGTAACTCTCATTCAAAGTCGCCGTACCACAGATTCACAAATTTCTCATAAACTTCAAGTAAAAAATCAAGAACCGAAACGGAATGTAGACTATAACTCACCGGACATGGCGAGTTCCGTATAGGCATTCTCCTGCTGCAGATACGAAATGATATCGGAGTTTTTGCGAGAATCGTCGCGCAACCAGTAATAATCGTCGATTCTGACGTCTCCGAACAGCTCCATTCTGTGCTCTATCTTCTTAGCCACCGGCGGCGAGTGAGATTTGCTCATCGTGGCGGCTGAAGATGAAACCGGCGATCGGATGTGGCGGACTGAAGCTACCGACGGCGGCGCCGGCGAAAGTAAGACTACAGGAATAAAGAGAAGAAAGTTTCTTCTTACTAAACCAAATATGCCATTTTGTTGCAATGGCTTCATTACTGTTGACTCTCCTTTTTTTTTTTTCCTAACTATTCAAAATGGGAAATTTTTCTGTTACGATGTATCGAATATTAATGAACTTATATAATTTGAAATGCATTAATACCTTATTGTTAATCCACATTTATTTGTCGGTCACGTAAAAGGTTATTGATTTGAATCTTCTTTAAATGTTGTTGAATTTTAAAAAAAAAATGATATTTATTATTTTTCATACCAAACATTTTATTATATTAAAGAATGTCGCCGTCCAACAAATAAAAAATAGTTTGAATATCAAAATATCTCCAATTATTTGACATGTATATAAGGTTTTTTATTTATTTATTTATTAAAGAAATGAATGAAATATTTTAACCACATAAATTCCAAGGAAATTATAAGATATGTAATTGAGCACCTTAGGAGTAAACTTGAAAGAATATATAAAAATATAATATTTATTAAAAAAAAAAAATTACCGATGTTAATAAGTGAGATGATAATTAAGAAATGCCATCCTTTAAGAAAATAAATTTATTAACAATATCAATAATTACGATAATTTTATAAATTATGTTTCTAGACTTAATTATTTTATTGTTTTTTTTTTCACAATTTTCAACCCAAAAAAGAACCTTTTATCGGCTACAAAGGATGAAACAGAAACTATGTCTGCTCCAGCCTTTTTTTTCCACATTTTTCAACCCAAAAAGGAACTTTTGTATTCCACAAAAGATAATGAGTTTGTTGAATTCAAATAATAATAATGGTTTGTTTTTTATTTTCTGAAGAATAAAGAATGAGAGGATATTTGAGTTTTTTTTTTTTTTTCGTGAACCTGTAACCATTTAGTTATTGTTAGACAATTAGAGTCTGCTGGATCTTGATTAGGTTAGAATGTTATTCACTATATATATAGAATGATATAGAGTTGTATTGAGTGTGACTTTAAGTCTCCACTATTTTATTATAAACTTTTTTATCATTTATACCTTTTCTACCTTCCTTGCTAATGTTTAAATCAACTCGGTTACTAGATGCTATTGTAGTTCTGCTTCCTTGACATGAAATTTGAGTATTAATAAAGCACAACATCAAAATTTTGTTAATTTGAATGTTTTTTATAATTATATTTGACCCAACTTCATACAGGTCAAATTTGAGAGTTTACCATGTTATTACTAACATTAAATCACATTAGTAGCATAACATAACTGCTTGATTAAGGCATTATTTTTTCAACCAAATTTTGTAAGAATTTCCACCGTTTTATATTGAAAAAAATATATTATGTTTTTGTTGCAGCACAATAAATATTTTTAAAATAATAATAATCTATATCATTAAACACCACACCAACCAAAACTAAAAGATATTATAATTTATACAAATAAGAATTATGATATTCACTATTTATTCTTGGAAAATGTTCCAATAATGAAGCAACCAGAGTCAAAATGCATAGTTATCCACAAAATAATATAGAAAAGTGTTAGGCTCACATGTCTTTTTTATTTTATGAATCATACTTCATTCTTGAAAAACAAATTTTTAAGAGATGAATTTTGTATGTGAATTTTTTTTTTTTTTTTTTCTAATTTTGAATGGAATATAAAAAATTGCTTAATATTTTATAATTACAACCATAATTCAGTCACGTACTAAAGAGAACTAAAATGAATCCAATCTAATCCAAGTACATGAAGAATAAATTTGGAAGGAAAAAGGTAATAAATAAATGATTAATTGTAAAGAATATGGGAAATTAATTAATGAAATATTGGTCGTTGGGCCACGTAATTTCCTTTAATTGATTATCTGACTGACATCAGAAAACGACTTCCATAGCCATACTTCTCAATCTCATTGGTTAAACAAAAATATCTCAAAACCATATGCCCCAATCACAACTATACACTAAAATGATTGGCTCATGTTACAAAAAGGGTCATACCAATAATGTATTAGATTTTTGTTTCTTTTTGATGTATGTGATTATCTAGGTAAGTTTTTGTGCACCTCGTTTAATATCATCGAGCCATAGTGCACGAACTTAATTTGTAGCTCTTATAGGGTGTTTGCTTGCCATATTTAAGGAGGATTTAAATGGAGGGTTTACTAAATTCTTCTAAAAAATCTATATTCAAACGAATTTTTACTAACTCTTCCTCATTTTTACTTTTAAAAATAACTCCTCATTTCTGATATTTTATTTCTAATTATTCATTTTTAACTATTTATTTATTTCTAATTAATCAAAATAACTCATTTTTAACCACTTATTTTCAATCATTCTTTTTTTAACTACTCATTTTAAATGTACATCCAAATAAAGTTTTGACTTTGACTCATCTACATAAAAATCACATTTAAGTGAATTTTTTACTACAACTCTCAATTTTTAATTATTCAAAATAATTCATCAATATAACTCTTCAAGTTAAATCTTCCTTAAATATGGTAAACAAACACTCCTTTATTGTTTCAAGGTCCACATCACTATTAAGTAACAATTATAACATAGTAGAATATTAACAAAATAATGAAAATATAATGTAATAACTAAATTATTTTTTTTATTAAAAATAGAAAAAAAAAATAACTAAAATATTTTTTTTTCCTTATTTTAAAATTTGGTAGCCTCAAAATAAACCAATT
>JBBMKA010000003.1:6834012-6846796 GCA_037833695.1 Sechiopsis laciniata | reverse complement strand
CACTTACTCAAAAAGAAAATTTCAAAGAAGAACGAAAAAAAAAAAAAAAAAAAATGCCACGTAGGCAGCCCTGCAGGGTCTCCTTGAGACTTTCCTGCAGGGAAGTAAAGCCCATATTGATTTATATAACTTGAAACAATATTTTAGAAGATAAATAATGAGCACATATATACATTTTAGTGGTAATTAACAAAAGAGTTGGTGATCTAATAATTTTCTTATTTGGTGGCTATCTAGTTCAACATTATGATCACGAATTTGATCTTATAAATCGATATTTGACCCTCATCTAATTGAGACTAGTTGTACCCTCTACATTACCATCTAACATTTCAATAATGTTCCCTCTTGATCCCTTTGTCCTATGAAATTGGCGAAAGTAATCAATAATTCTCAAGTAATCAATAATTCTCACATTTAGTTATAATGTATTTTTTAGTTTATTTTTAGATTTATTAAAAATAAGTAAATTAACGTCAAAAGTAAAATGATCAATTTATCAATATATTTAAATTTAAAATTAGTCTTGTCAACCTTACATATCTAATGATTTTGTTATCTCAATGGTTAAAATTGAGGTTTATTGAATTTTATTAAAGGATCATGAGTAAAATTATTCAATTTCGAAATATATGCATGATTACATTTGCTGTTTTTTTAAGTGATAGTGTTTATAATTATTTTCTAAATTTGACTAATGATATCATACAAATTATCTTTGTTTTATTTTTTTACATATTTATGAATTATAGAGGGGATTTTGAAGAAAAAAATAAACAAAATAAAATTCAATAACTCAAAATTGAATGGATTGACGATATGGCCAATTCAAATGTTTTGATTGGTCCATAATTTTTTTTTAACTTAACCCAATTCAAGACATATACACCTTTAGCTATTAATTATGTAGTAGATCGATTAAGAATGTAGTCGAATATCAAAGCAAAGAACAGGCAATGACCACCTTTAGTATAAATAGTTAACACACTTAACCATATCCCAAAATAAATCACCAATTATGCACTTAATGATCAGACCTTGTTAGAATTTAGGGAAAAGGTACACATGCCACATTTGTGTAGTAGATTGACTAATAATGTAACAAAAAATCAAAGTATAGAACACGAAATGGCCAACTTTAGCGTGAATAGTTACATAGTTATAACTCTTCCGAGATGTGGTAGCTTTACATCCTTACCTCCATATTTATGATGTTATGTTTTAAGAAATATTTATGTTGTAATAAATAATGTGAACACAAAATTTAATCAAACTAACCATACAATAAAAGTCCACAATACTATTTTAAACCAACAAACTCATTTAGGGACACTTGAATTGATTGAACATATTAATGAAATTGAGCCTTGACATCCCATCTAGATCAACAAACTCATTTAGGGTAAATAGTATACTTACAAGACACGTCATTTCATCCTATAATATTTGAATCTAAAAAAAAAAAAAAAAAAAAAAAAAAGTTAAAATCAATACTATCATCGACGAATTATTAGACCATTGTTGTTGATTATCACTTGATTCACTTTCAATCTCAAAAGTCCAAGATTCAACAGAAGAACAGAAAGCTTGTACATGAACAGTAATCTTATAATGAATTCAGCTTATTTGAAAAAACTGCTACATGTGCCCTTTTCAATAACTTTGTTTTCAAACATACATGATTTTATGATACTACCCCTTGATTGTACACTCCTCAATTTAGGTTATTCAATCAAACTATCAATAATGCCAACAAAAATATAGCTTAAATATTATATGATGACCAAGACGTCATGCGTTCAAATTGAACTATAAAAAAACTATCAATAATCTAAATATGCACATAGCAAATAGAACCCTTAACTACTCAGACTTCCATAACCAAAAAGTTGAAAGTCAGATTTATATGCACATAATAGAACCCTTCCAGATAAGGGAGAATAAGGCATGTGTAGATTTGAGCGAACCGGAGCATAGCTCAACCAAAATGTCGAAGTTTCGAATCTCGATCTACATAGGCCAGACTAAAAAATAAAAAACAAAAAAATGGATGTCATGAAATGGAAAGGATGCCAGGGACAGACAGATTATAAAAATGGCGTTCCATGAGTAACAAGTGTAGCACAAATAAACTAATCTCACCCCTACATACTTTTCTATATTGATTAATGTCAGAGTTTGACTTCTCAAAATATGCTCAACAGGCAGAATAATGCACAGGCGTGGCTGGCTAAGATTTGCTTTTGATCAATAGTATATTAATACACAAATGAATATAAAGAGGTCCCAACAAGAAACATACTCTGAATGCAAACTGCTGAATAAATAAAATTACCTACTTGCCAACGTAATTCACAGCCCAAAATATCTATCTTCATCAGCCCTAGGAGGGAATATCCACCCAATCTGAACAATGATTTACCTGCAAACAACAAATTTAAGGTATCCTCGTTGACGAGATCGGTCGCCTGATCATCATAGCTTGATACTTTCACAATTATGGTCATCAACCCTCCTTTATCATAAGAAATATGGAACTCCTGTTCTTGGGCCTCTCATCTGATTATTCTCCTCGGTTTCAGTGAAGAACTTCACCTCTCTTTCCTGTTTGATGTTTAGCAAACGGTTTGTTGAATAAGAAGCTTGCATATGAATCCCATGAAAGCATGTTTTAAACACCATTATTTATAGAAGTTCATCTAAAAGAAGACAAAATTGTCACCAAGGGACGGCTCCATTGGAGGTCCCAGGTTTGAAACCTACATAAAATTTTTCGTTATCTCCCGAGTCCATGCCTTGGGAGAGACATTTACGCCCCTGTAATCTATAGTGAGGCAAGGTCCAATTCATGGTTATCAAAAAAGAAGAAAAAATTGGCCAGTATTAAATATGGGAGAGAGGTTAAAAAATGTTTCATGTTTATTTATTGACCAGGGGTTATAAATATGGGAGAGAGGCCGAAATTCTTTGGCTAAAGTAGGCAAGGGAACTCACCATATTCTCATTAAAGCTCAATATAGAAGCTACATTTCCACAACGGTAACAATAATTCGGAGCAGACCATACCTGCAGATTCAAGGACCAAATAAACCAATCAAGCAGATAAAGTCTATCACTATATGGAGAAATAATAACTTTGGCTCTAAATCTTACAGTCACAAGGCCTTTATCCTGAAACATATACTTGAGACCTTCTTGTACAAGTTGATGTGCTCGGCAAACCAAATCAAGATTATTAATGTGATTGAACTGCAATAATTAGAATCGGCATGAGCTTCGTATAAAGTTATATGGTTGTACTTTAAAACAGATAAAATTACCTCAGAAGTAACCCTGGAACCAAAAAGCCAGCCTGCTCCTCGTGGGCTAACCGCCCAAGTTTCAATATCTTCGGGATCACTCCACATAAGATCACAAAAAGGCCCCTCATGTGGAATTTCACAATTTCTATCAATCACCCTTATCTGTCAGCGGAAGAAAAATGGTGGAAAAAAGGCCTCAAGCCAGTAAAGTTCCAAACTGATTCATTGGCAAACAGGATTAACAAACATTATTCTACAGTTCATCGAGAAAATCATATCACGTCAGGCATTATAGCATTTCAAATGTGGATTTGTAAGGTGTGTGAAGGTGTTCATAAGGCAAGCACCAAGCTGCAGTTACAAGTGCTTTCCCTTCATATTTTTAATTGAATCATGATAAGGTGTTGGATTCAATCCATGGTGGCCACCTACCTAGAAATTAACTTCCTACGAGTTTCCTTGACATCCAAATGTTGTAAAGTCATGCGATATGTTTCGTGATATTAGTCGAGGTGCACGCAAGCTGGTCCGGACAGTCACGGATATCAAAAAAAAAAAAAAAAGTAAGCTGATTTTTGGAGCCTTCGGCCTTCCTAATGCCCTAACCTCTAAAGCATGCTTCCTTCTATGGGAAAAGGTACAGTCAAAGTTCCAAGATTGGCATACACTCTCTATCATAACCAATTGGATTCTACATGATAAAACCAAATTAATCCTTGCCACTAATTAATTTCTGAAATGCTTCTCATGCCTATATGAAAGCTTGACAATTCATATTTTCTCCCTTTTCACGTGAATAAATTGATGCATACATATCAAAAGCATAACTGAGTATCATAAGAAAAGGTAAAGAATAAGAGACAGATTGTCATTTGAAAAAATATAAGGAAACCTGATCTATGGTTCGAACATCAGGAGAGAGTCCTCCATGGACACAGAGAACCTGAGATGAAGAGAGAAAAAAAGCAAGCAAAAATGTATAATTACACAAGGGCACCCAACATTATTAACCAGACAAGGAAAACTCACGCAATAATAGAACCAATGGCATATATCCAAGCATATTAAACCACATAGTTAGGGGTGGGGGGTTTTAGAGGAACAAGCGAGAGAGGTTACAGTTCCATCTATAATTGCTGATAGTGTCAAGTAGTCAAAAACATCTGTACAGTACCGCCATGCATTAGCATTTCCATACTTTCTCTGGCACTCATCATAGAATCCATAAACCTAGCAAGAAAGTTGCAGCACCACGACAATAAAGTTTAAGCCTTCAAATCAACATTCATGCTATCGAAAAAGTATGAAAAAATAAGTTTTCAGTATAACAAGGAACAATGAAATGATCTCCACTCAATAAGTTCCATGTTAAGAAGGAAATGAAGTACAAAAAGGACTGAACTATGGCAGTGGATGGAAAATGCCTATAAACAGCATTTTGAGACCAGAACTCCACAGAATGGAAAAGTCTTTAAAGCTGTTTACAAACAGAGTTAAAGATCAATTAATCCTTGTTTCTGAACTCTAGAAATCTTTCAACCTTCTATTCAATAAATTCGACTCCCCAATGAAATACAATTATCCCAATTTCAAGACCTCAACGGATTTTAAACTCATTCCCTCATTGAGTTGAACTTGAATCCAAGTTCTTCGCTTCCATATTCAAAGTTCCCACAAATCCCAAAAATTACACTAGTAATAAAGTCTTTAATGCATGGTTTAACTTTACTCACTATCAGAGTTAATAGTAGGGACTTTAAGAATACTTGTGTCCTTTTGTTAACAAATTTTCATGACCCTATTTTCAGAAGAAAAACGAACATTGGATGGAGATAGAAACATGGATTGTTGAAGGCCTAAACTCTCCCATGTTTTTTTACTGTTTATAAGGACGTTCAAATGCTTGTGCAATTGAGAAAAGGTATTTTCTCAACTCTGTTTTCAGGAGGGAAAAAGAAATTGATGAGATGGAAATTGGAAACATAGCTTGTTGAATGCCTAAATTCTCGAACTCGTCCATCATTGCAAATCTAGGGTCTAACAAAATCATGAGAGTTAAAAGCAAATATTCATCTCATTTCTTTTCCATCATATACATGGAGGACTAAAATATATAACTTTAAATGAGAGATGGCATCACGACCTCAATAAACTAAACAAAAAATTCAAACCTGAGTAAGTTGTCTGCTCTCGTGGTTCCCTCGCAAGAGTGTGATGTTAGCCGGATATCTAAGAAGAAAAATAAATTTTCCCAAAGAATGTTGGAGCAAATAAGAAGTGCAACCCAAACAAAAGGCCTATGAAACAAGAGCCCAAATAATAAAATGAGCAAGTACCCTCTTCTCTCAAAATTTGAGAAGATATCCATAAGTACAACAAATATCTCGGAATATCTGTGTATAATGTTTCATATAAACTTAAATACAATACTGTAAATTCATATCAATAAATTTAAAATGCTACTCAACTCACATATATCCTCCTTTGTAATTGCTACTCGTTAGTTTTTTTTATAGGAACCAAAAACTTTAATTTGTTATTCATTAATCAAAACGTAGAAATAAAACTGCTCATGAACTTTATATACAACAAGATGACTGTCCACCCATCTACCAAAAAACTGACACCTAACATTCAGGTGCATGTGTAACGTATACAAACAGGAAAGTATTTTCAAACCCAGAAGCATGTATAAAGTATTACCTGGCTTTAAGAAGCAAAAGAATAGTAAAAACTTCGAGACTGTTATAACCTCGATCAACAAAATCACCCTGGCAATGAATAATTAATGTTAATATAAACCGCCCCTTAGAATAAGCAAGTGATTGTGGCATAGATTGTCAAAAAAGTATAACTACATACCATAAAGATATAATTCGTCTCTGGTACATGACCTCCGGTCTGAAAAAGTTTCATCAAGTCATGAAACTGGCCGTGAATGTCACCACAGACTGTTACAGGACTGTTGACAGGTTGAACATTAGATTCCTCGATGAGGATATCTTTTACCTGTAATGCATAAAGTACATACCCATCAACAGGCAAAATTCATAAGATTCTCCAGAATTTGCCAATAAATAATAAAGCAGCAAACGAGCAGTCAAAATCTATCAAGTTTCAACCAATATTATCGTTTATAATACAAGGGTTTCTCGTGCATCCACGAAGCACAAAGTTGTTACAAACACCATGTCGCAAATTTCCAATCAGAATTTCACGTTAAACCCTAATTGTTCTCTGGGAATACAGCCAACAATCTCAACACCCATTTCTCTAAAACTTCATTGAATTACAACCCCGTAAGCGCAGCAATTTTTGCTGAAAGCAGAAAAAATTAAAAAACTTATTCACAAAACATAAAGCATAACCGTCCCCGGGTGGCGCCATAGTCAAAGACTGGGTCGACTACCGAAGTGTGCTCCCCTCAAGGTCTCACGTCACCTATCACATTAATTTGTAGACACATCTATTGTCTCCATTCCTTCGATGTCTCTCAGTGCCTGACCAAGGGACGGGCGTGTTTACCCAAGTTATAGTTGACAGAAGCTCCGATTTTCCGGTTTCCAAAAAAAAACATAAAGCATAACCCTCGGCAGCATCAATGAAGACACGGAAGAGGTTTACACACATGAAGCACCCGAATGTATAAACCCTAACTATAATACATAAGGTTTTGAAGATTAATCGCGAAAAATAAAAACAAATGGATTAAAAACAAGAAATACTTACGTATTCGCAGAGAAGTTGAAGCTCGTCTTCAAGAAGGTGCTGGCCTTCCTTGACCTTGACGATCCACTGGTCCAAATCCATGTCTCTGTTCCTCGAATTTCCAGCAACAGAAGAGCGAGAATGAAGAATGGAACGAGAAGAACAAACAACCCTAGAGAGAGAGCGCAAGAACTTCGATTAGCCGATTGAAATCGGAATTCTCATCGAGGAATCAAAATCAAACAACCCTAGAAAGAGAAGAAGAAAAACTCGGATTACTTTAATGGAGACAGTGATTATGCGATTGAAATTGAAATTAAATTTTTCAGTGGAACGAGCCGAGGCTGACCAGACAGATCTATTCCAACCTCCGCCCCCCGTTTATTAATTTCAATAGAAAATAATACCTATGTTCTATAAATAAATCTGGAAAAAAAAAATACATTTCTAAATTTTGGATATAATTAATAGTTTTTTTTTCAGATATAATTATTTATTTATTGAGAGCAATTTATTTAATGTTTTGACATGACTTAAATATTGAACCCAACTTAAGTGGCTCGCTATACTTAGATTTTCTTTGATTTTATATTTCTATTTTTTAAGTTAGAAAAAAAAATATAGCTTTTATTGTCTCACATAGGTAGACTTCAATATTTAGGTGATGTTAAGATATCACCTACATTGTCCTCTTATTTATTTGAAAACATTTAAAAATAATTATTAGTTTATTTTAGTAATCAAATAATTTTAATATTAGTCGTCATAATATATCTTAGGATATTAGTTGAAATTCGCACAAACTGAACTGTCTCAATAAGTTATAGATATAAAAAAAGTATTTGCCATATTAAAAAAAAATACAAAATTTTTGATATCTTTATTATTAAACATAATCGTATAATCCATGACTTTTGTTTATGAAAAATATTAGAAGTCATACCTAGGCATGATCTAAAATATAATGTCCACCTAAGAAGCCCAATATAGACCACATCCTATTTTACTTTATTTCATTTTTTTATATTTTGAATTCAAAATAAAGCAGAATATGGTGTACATAGCATCACATAGGTGAACATTATGTTTTAGATCATGCTCAACTAAATATTTCTCTTTGTTTAATCTATGGCTTTTATTATCAAACAAAAAATTGTCACTATTCCATTTTAGAAAAAGAAAAAAATTGTCACTATTTATTTAACGAAGAAAGTGGACTTAGCTTCAGAATATTTAATGTGGATCACTAATACGATTAATTTAATATTTACTTTTGATGTTATTATAATGTGTCAAACTGAACATGAACTTAAACCAGCGATTAGAATTTTGAATCTTCCTATTAAATCGATTAAAAAAAATCAATGTAATTTAATTTATGAGTATTTTTAAGAGTAGACCAAATATAAATATTAAAAAGATTTAGGAATCATAATCATACGGTACACAAATTATATACTATAATTAATACATAACACTATATTAATATACAATATTATATTAATAATATATAATAATGTATTAATAATACAAAATATTGTATTAATACTCTAGATTATACCGTATGATGAATATTAATTATAAAATATGGATACAAATATTTTTAAAATTTGCTTAAATCTACAATTATTTTGTGAAATTGGACTATCAATTTTATATATCGATCGACTTTGCTCGTGTGCGATGATTGTGATCATAAACTTCCATCAATGTTGTAGGCCAAGAAGCCACTATTGATATTGTAGTTGGAATTGATTTCTTTACCCTTTTCACTGCAATTTCCCTTTAATTTATTGAAACTTCGAAAGAAACACGAAAAGAAAGGAAGGAGTGAAGTTTGGAGTAGAGCTATATTTTGTTTGAAGTGCAACACTCAAGAGAAAGGACTTATTGCGTGCTAGTAGTTTTTGTTTTTGTTACTTTTATTCACAACAATTTATTAGTAATTGAGTGAAATTTGTTCCAAATAATTTACGGGAGAGTTGAATAGTGATTATAGAGAAATTGAATAATAACTGGGGATGAATATTGACTAGAAAAAGTAAATATTAAATATGAAGGAATGATTATCTCTAGACCAAATTAGAAATAGTTTTCTTACACACGCTTAAAGTTGATCCCCTTGACCCAAACACTCGGAAATCTTTCCCATCTTGTGGATTTTAAGCTGGTTGTTTGATCCAACTCGGTCGAATTTTTTTTTTTTTTTTTTGAGAAAGCAATTGGGTCGGGTTTAACGAGCATCAAACTGGTTGAATATTGTGTTGGAATTATAACTTATTTATTATTAAATTATAATTATTAAGCAACAAATGGTCATCTCATGAGAAACCACCCACCAATATGTAATCAATCACCCACTATTTTAGCTTAAAATTTTATCGATTTATTCTTTTAATGGTAGAGAATAGAATTGTAAGAATGAATTTTGAACAACTCATTATAGAGAGCACAAAGGGAATTTCATAGAATTCTTGTGTGTTTTAAGGTTTTTAGTCCCCTATATCCACTCTTCCCTTAAAAAAAACCACGAGTGAGGGTGTAGAAGAATCAAGAACTCCGCGGTCGATGTGCTTGTTGCCGTGTTGCATGAACATTGGCATTTATTTTTCAGTTACTAAAAAAAAATGGTGGGAGATATATTAATTTATTAATTACTTTTCCGTGTTGGTGATTTTCATAATTACATTTTTTATCTTTGTTAGAAAATTTCTAACATATTGACCTTCATATACTTCTAGAGAGAGAGAGAGCCCGCATCAATATCATCCAATAGCCCTTTCCATGTTTGCCTCTTAAAAAAAATTTCACTTTTGGTCTTCTAAATGTACTGATCATAGAAGAGAAATTTGTATGCATGAGCTAGGTTAAACTGTTTGTTTTATTACTTGTTAGAGATTCAAACTCTTCCTAATCTCTGTATTTGACGTGCTTGATGTTTAGTTTTTATTCATTACTTAGATGTAATATTTGCAGCTGTATATATTTGGATTGTATTGATTGATTCTGGTTGGCAGTTTAAGTGTAAGGAGCTTCGAGACGAATAGATATTCAAATCCTTCGTGGTTATTAAATTATACAAGATGCTCCTAGAATTCTCATCTGGTTGGCTCACCATTAAAGATTAAATAAATTGAAAAACGTTCTAAACAAGCAGCTCCAAATAAAGAATGATATGTGTCAGTCCTCTCTCCATTAATCATCATGAAGTGATCTAATGGTCAAGAGAGACTTAGAGAATTGAGGTGATGGATTCAAAATTTTCTTGATATCTAAATGTTGTAAGGTCAGGTCGTATGTTCCGTAATAATAGTCGAGATGTAACGAAAGCTGGTCCGTTCAGTCGCATATATAAAAAAAAGGTCATCTCTTCACTACTTTAGCAAAGAACAAAAAAATTTGGATTCAACCCAACCTTCTTGCAAACACAACAAACAGAAAACACAATGGAAGGAATTCACTTTTATATATTAGGAGGTCTTCAATATAATAAGAGTTGCTTGTATTGATATGTAAATCTACAGAAAGCAAAGTTGTTTAACCTATAATTTTACAAGGAGTGAATCACGAAAAACATAAATTCTTTCGTTTAACCAAAGAAAAAAAAAGTGTTTTCGGTGTTTCCACCCAAAATCTTTGAGAGAACCAAAATTGAGAGATTGTAAATGAAGAAAGCCTTGAACTTCTATCTTGTTTAAATTGAATAATATTGTCTTTGTCTTTATCTTGATCACCTTCCTAATCTTATTAAAGCAAAATAAGCCATTATTGCTTATAAAATATAATTTTCCTCCATCTTCATAGGCTTCAATGAGCCAAAATTGAAAAGAGTTTGATAAATCAATAGCAAATTCTTTAATCCACAAATGTTTAGCTTTCATCACCCACACTTGCCAATTCCCTAACATTACTTTAATTACACAAATGGTGTCATTGAATGGGTGAGTGTAGGTAAACGAAGAGTAAGACCCAAGATCCAAGATAGCAATCATTTCAAATGTTTCAGTTTCAAGATCCAATCCATATATCACATTGTTTTCGATCCAATAAATGACTCCATCCAAATAAGTACCCAGATCAGTGATTCTAAAAAGCAAGCTGACACCCAACAATGCCACGCCATTGCAATTCATTGCCAATTTCAAACCTCAAAACTTCTACTCTAGTAGAGGATTCTTTCTCACGGAACAACCCGATCAATTTGTACTGCTTCGTCTTAGGACCGAAACCAAATCCAGACCCTTACCCATACAAAACCTTCTCGAATTCCAAAACTTGGAAGAACTTATTGGTCATCAGATTCCATATGCCATAACACCAACCGTGGAAAGTTGATTTGCAAATTTGTACCAACCCATTGCAGAAATTGATAATTGTAACCAAGTTCTCATCGCCAAACCTAAGCATGGCAACAGAACTAGCTGTATTCAAATCAATACAATGCTTCTTGGCATTAATAAGATCATTCAAAGCTTTATAAACGACCCTACAATTCGACAAATTGCAAGAAGGAAGTTTCGAGAAGATTAGCTTGACAATATCTTCTGGAAGCTTCCAATTAATGTTCATACTTATCCTTTTCGTAATCTTTCTTTTTCTGATTTAACAAACGAAGATTGAACCTTTTTTTTGTGTGTTATCAATGACAGACAAAACGGAAGAAGGGTTTTATTTTTAGAGGTAAAATATGGTTTTATAAGTAGGGTTAGAATTATCGTTTGGCTTTTTTAGTGCTGTTTGGACTTTGAATCAAGAAGATATATATAGGTGTACAAAAAAAAAAAAAAAATCCTAATTCAACTAGGAATCAACAATTTAATTTGATAAAAATTATTCCATCGGTTTATTTGTTTTAGTTCAAATACAAACTAAGTGGAAGAATATATACATTTATGGCGATTAAATTATGTCATTTATCTTTTTTTTTTTTTTTTTTTCTTGAATCACATATATCTTATTCCTTTTTAGATTTATATTACTATCTTTATTTAAGAAAAACCAGACGACCTATTCATAAAATATAATGTTTATAACAAGTGAATTCCTAAATTTTCAATTAGGTCGGTCTTCTTTCCCAAAGTTCATTTTTAAGTTAAATCTGCAATGTCCTATAACAATAAATCGGGAAAACTACTTTTTTTAGTCCCTACCTTTTGGGGTTAGATTTCACTTTGATCCTTATATTTTAAATCAAACACTTTTATTTCTCACATTTCAATAATACTCAATTTTGATTTTTGAGATAACGAAATCGTTAGTGAGATAACAGATTATTGACTAGAATAAGATTAAATTAATTTTAAAAAACAATAAATTAATGATTGGGTTATTATGTTATTTACATAAATTTTATTTCTAAAAAATAATTAACATGGAAACCCAAAAGACACGTTAACATCTTTTTTAATGTTTTTAGTTATAATAAAAGAGGGGTCAAAAAATTTATAATAAACAATTACCTAAAATTATTTATCATCTTTTTCCTCCATTTTATTCAATCTCAAGGTCAGTATGTAAATAAAAAATAAAACATAAAACATAAAAAAACTTTTAAAAAATTACAGAGACGACACGAAAGGAAACCAACCAAAGCGGGTTAAATCCTCGACAACAGTGACTCTCTTCAACCCGCACACATCCTTCATAGCTAACTAACCATCAATTCACCTCGATATAGTCAACAAAAACATAACTCTATTTGTTGGGAATAAACACTATTCTAATAGGATCAATTATTCCCTCTCTTGTGTTCCTAATGAAAAACAGCAAGTATA
>JBBMKA010000003.1:6812424-6823822 GCA_037833695.1 Sechiopsis laciniata | reverse complement strand
TATATATTTGTGACTGTCCGGACCAACTTGCGCGCACCTCGACTAACATACTACTTGGCTCTACAACATTTGGATGTTAAGGAAATTCGTAGGAAATCTATCACCTTAAGCACCCCAAGGATCTCTTTGAACACTTGAGCCACTCCATGATGGTTTAAGAGTATTATCTTTTGCTGAAATATTTGAAATTCCAAGAGCATTAAAATTGACACCGGTGTCGTGTGAAAGTTCTAATATTTTGGCATGATCTTCAATTTCTAACTTTTTTTTTTTTTTTTTAATTTAAATTTTAACAACATTGGAGATGGGATTCAAAGTTTGCAGCCTTTTGGTTCCTAAATTATACAAGATGTCATTATTAAAGATATGAATTTGTTGGTATTATCATCTTCTAACATTTCACCATAATTTTGTTCATCCTTGGTGGCCATCTACGCATGGATTAATTTCCTTTAAATTTTCTTAAATACTAATTGTAGTTGTCCATGAGATTAGTCGAGGTGGGTGGAAGCTAGTTAGACACTCACCGATATATAAAAAAAATGCTAATATTTTTGTATCTTCAGGAACGTCCTCCTTCAAAGAAAGCGAAGGCAATGTCGAAAAGGATGAGGAAGATGCAAGAGGAAGAAAGGCTATTTCAAGAGAAGGAATTTGAGCGGGCATATTTCAGGGAATTTTGGCCAGACAATGTTTGATTTGATACATGAACTGGCAGTTTCCATATTATCATGTACGCACATTTAGAATATTCGTCATAGGTCTTCTTTTAATTATGACGGCTTTAAAGCTTTTAGCATTTGCTAAAAGTGCAATACTTAGCTAAGGGTGGGTGATCGTTGATAAAAATAGTCTTTGCTAAAAATAGTCAGTAAATATGATTTATTTACACCAAATGGAGTTGTGAAATTCTTTTCATTGTTTTTTACCTTTTTAATTTCTTTGAGCCTCGAGTGAATGTATAGTGATCGTTGATAGCAGAAAGACAAGGTTCGAAAAGAGAGTAAAGATAGAATCGTCAATCGTGCATAAAAGACTCATCATATAGAAACTAAGTTGAAGTTTTTTTTTTTTATATTTAATTTAACACAATAATTGAGGATTGTATTTTTCGAATTATAGTTGAGTTAAGCTATTTGACTAAAGTTTAAAATGTGGAAACTTTTCTTTTCAAAAAAAAAAAAGAAACTTTTAAGGATTCAAAATAAAAATTTTCTAAATTTGAGGGTTTAGAGAAGTTTTAATAATTTAACAAAAACACATCATAGTTAACATAATTGTTTTTTTTAAACAACAATATCATTGCAATCTATCTACATGGAGTTCAGTTTTATTTTAATATCTAATATAAATATAACATATTTTAAAAAGGAAAGTCATTAATGAAAATAGTTACTTTTTGCCAACGAAGTTGTGTACATTATAATCTTAAATATTATAAGTGATAATAATTATCTACTTTATATTTTTTGGATGAAACTAAAATGAAAGTGGATAAAAAAAAAATCAAAGTAGATAAAGACGTTTGAAATTAGCGAAAATTTGTGAGCTCACATTTCAAAAGCAAATCTCATATAATCTAAACATTTAACAAAAATGTTAAATAAAAATTAATTTTAAGGGTTTTTTTAAGCCCACAAATTAACATGGAGTTTGAAAGTTAATAAAATTGAACAAAATAACTTGAAGTAAAGACCAAATTAAAAAAAAAACATTTTATGCAACAGAGAAATGCTATTTTATTTCTCCAGCCACGTCAGAAACCTAAAAGGCGTGTCCAAACTCGTCTGCACCTTCAGGTGGGGTTGAAGACGATAAAGCCCAGAAGTCCCTTCACCTCCAAGCTCTTCTCTCCATCTCCAATGGCGTCCCTCACTTCCCATTGCTGTTCCTGTTCCTACGCTTCTCAATTACTCCCCCGCTTCAAATCCTCACCATCGCCATTTCCTTCTTCTTCCTTCTCTCCATTCACCGTCTCGAAGCGCACAACATTTCTCTTAGCAGCGGCGAAGAAGAACAAAAGCTCCGACGAAGTTCCGGCGGCGACAAAGGAATCGGCGAATTCCAAGGCCAATACTGATGCAGAGGAAGAGGAATTTGTGGAGGTGGAAGAGGAGGTGCCTTGGTATCAGGAGAAGGCCTTGGACCTCGTGGAGTTCTCTGGCTCCGTCACTCAGGCGCTTCCTGGTCCTAGGGTTGGCCGGAGCTCGTTGCCATGGATCCTTGCTGTTCCTCTTGCTTATTTGGGCGTCACTTTTGTTATCGCTTTTGTTAAGACTGTTCGGAAGTTTAATTCACCTAAAGAAAAACGCCGGAGACAGGTTTTTTCCTCTCGCTTTTCTCTGCAACTTGATTTTCTTTTATGTTGAAATATACATTTGGTTCATGTTTGAAATAGTCATGCTGTCCATAAACTTTGACATGCTTCAATTTTGCTTTTGTGGTTGAGATTTGTGATGATTTAGTTCATGAACTATAATACAAGGAATTTAGTCTCAGTAATTCAAAATTTGTGATGATTTAGTCCATGAAATTTAATACAAGGAATAAAAAATTGTGATGATTTAGTCTATCCTATGAAAAACATTCTATCAAAAGTTAAGTATTGAATCTCAGTATTTATTGATTGTGTTTTTGGAAAATTCACTAGATATGTAAATGCATCGTACCGAAAATTTCATGGTAGGAACTAAATTGTAAACTTTAATCATAGAATTACACTTTACACTGATTGGGGTTGATATTTTCAGGTCACAAAAAATGCCATTCTCTGTATGTCAGTAGATGAGCTGCTTGAGAAAGGAAGGGATGAAGTAAAGCCTGAGGCTCTTGCTGAAATTGTGCAGAAGGTTACAGACTGTTTTGTGTTTCATATTTCTTTAATTTTCATGTGGAGTATATGTTGTACTTCTTACTATAAAGTGATAGAACTTGTCATCAACTAAACGGAATCTAATGCAAATATCTTGAATTATTCAAATCGACAAATAGTGTTGCAACTTTGATTTAACATTCCATCTTTTGTATAGATATCTGTGAGTGTTGGGGTCAACTTGTGTGCACCTTGACTGTTGTGCATCTTCTTCCATATAGCTCGGTAACTTTTGTAAGAGTCTTTTTTTAACTTTCCTAGTTTAACTAATCTGACATGGATGTCTCCAAGGGTGACACAGCGGTTGAAGACTTGAGCTTTGAAGGTATGCTCCCCTCAAGGTTCCAGGTTCGAGACGCACCTATTCTGACATGGACAGTCTTTTTGAGAGATAACAAAAATTTCCCCATTTAAGAAATTTGAATAGGCACAGGGGAAAACCATATGAGGTGGAACCCTCGAACTAAAGTAACTTACAAAAGCTTTATAAGGTCTATAGTTGGTTAGAATCTGAAAGGGGAGGATAAAAATTAGTGTGTTTTGTCGAAAGGTCTTATATTCCTTTATTCCATAATTTCCAACAGATCCATTTTGAACCAGATTTTATCTAAGGACCTTAATCTGCTTTTGAGTAATTATTAAAAATAGTTATCTATTTAGTGTACATGGGAGTTGATTGTCTCCATTGCTCTCTTCATGCTAATAATTCAAACCATTCCAGACAGGCTTTGGTGTGGATGAAATTTTGCGAAAGTACATCCGTTATGCACTGAATGAGAAACCTTTCAACCCTGAATTGGTTGCCAACCTAATTCAGCTGAGAAAAGCTTCTGCACTGGAGGACACTCGGGTTGCGGAAATTCTGAATGAGGTATCAAGAAGGATTGAAAGAGACAAAGGTAATTGGATCTTCTTTGTAGGACTTTGGAGAGCATGTTGTTTGACCCACAAAAGGAATACATATTAGAAAAAACAAGACTAGGGAATGAAAAACTGTATAGACATGAGGAAACCAAAGGAAGAAGAATTCTGGTGTTGACTTGTTCCTATTATGTTTCTTGCTTCTATTAAGCACTATTTTATTTGCCAAAGTTTTGAGAGAAAAGGTTTAGGTGGCAATGTAAAAATAGCCAACTTTCTCTAAATACCAGAAAGAAGTTAAACTTTCCTGAAAAACTGAGTGATATCTTTATGAAGACACTTATATTTAAACTTCTATTGAATTGCAGCCAAATTCTCTTGTTCAATATAAACCCACACGCCTGAAATTTCTGACTACTTCACTCATTAGGCTATTTTAGACTGAACTATCCATTAATAGTAAAGGCAGTGAGTGTGAAGTTACTCATAAAATTCGAAACTTGTAATAAGAAAACGTTCAACTATTACGGATAGGTGGTCTCTTACTACGGTTTGTTCTGCAAATATGGATAACATATATGTAATCTAATGTATATTGATAATTAGGCGTAGGATGAACTTGGGTAGAATATTGGTAAAAATGTTTTAAGAAAAGAAGAAAAAGAACTAGGTGTGAGATGAAATTTCAAGTTATTGTCTTTCTGATAGCTGTTCTTTTTGTTTCAGGTCCAGTTGTTATGAATATGTCAGGTTATACTGAGAAGGGTTTCAAGAGAAAATTAGCCGTACAGGCCCTTTTTGGCAAAATCTTCTATCTCTCTGAGGTTAGTAGGATGAGTAGTAGATTATGCAGAACTTCTTAAATTTGATTTTGTTTCATCATTTTTCTAAGTCTTTCAATCTTCTCCTTTGTTTTTTTTGCCACTTCTATCTTGACAGTTCACCAAATACTGACCAAACCAACTATTGTTTGACAATATCTGACCCTCTTGGGTTTAAATTGAGTTGAAAAAACTATGATCTGGGCTATTTTAACACTGGATATCATATAATTCAAAGCAAAACATGTTTGCATAGTATGGCCGTTAAAGTCAACAAAAGCAATAGCTCAACTGCATCAACATCTTTTACATGAGTCACGACATTAGAATCTTCTCGATTTGTTTAATGATTTGCCTTAATGTCGTACAGCTGCCGGAGTTTTGTTCGAGAGATAGCTCTTTAACCATCAAAGAAATATTTGGTGTTACAGAGTAAGTTCACGTCCTTAAAATCTCATTTTCCTTTAGGTTCTTGTGAGCCATTGCAATGGGAACATTGAAACTATTCTTCAACTTCAATTAATTATCTATGAGTTTCATTGACAACCAAATGTAATAAAGTTAGGCAGAGTTGCCGAGGTGGACCCTTCAGGATATATTAAGAAGAAAAATTATTCTTCAACATAAGCTTCTGGAACTATCTTCCTGCACTGATTTTCCTTGTTTGATTATATGAATTTTGTTGTTTTCAGTGAAGATGCTGAAAAATTAAGATTACACACACTCTCTGAAGCTGGGGACATGGATTCTCTTCAAAAAATGGCTGGCATTTCAGATTCAGAAGATTTAAAAGAGGACTCATCTGATGAAAGAAATGATTAAGAGAATATAGTTTTTCGCTATGAGGTTGGATTTTGGGTTTTGGGTTTTCTTCTACAAGAAATGAAATTACTTGTGGATAATTTGATGAGATTGTTAAATTTTGAGTTTAGCTTCTAAATATATTTTGGAACTTACTTTGGTACCTATTTAAGTCGTGTTCTTAATATTTATACTTCAGTGTTATTATTCAAATCGAAACTTGATAAGTTAGAATATACGGTACATAAAAATTAATTTTGATACACTTTCCTTTCACGATTTAAAAACTTTGGTTTCATTATTTTTCCTCCACTTCTTTTTTTTTTTTTTTTTTTGAGGGAGAACATATTATATTAGATAAATCAATTATGAAGTCTCCACTTTTCTCAATTAGCTTCTCTTGACTTTACATTATGGTATGTCTTGTGATATTTCATAAAGATGCATTCCTTCATTTGGATTGAAAGACTAGATTCCAAAAGAGAGTTTTTTTTTTTTTTTTTTTTTTTTTTTTTTTTCTTCGAGAGAGAATTAGATTAATTTTAAATTTCAATATAAAATTATTATTTTAATTTTTAAACAAAAAAGTGTAAGAGTAAATGAAAAAAACACATTAGAACTAAAATTGAATATTATTAAAATGTAAATATATTATTATTTTAATTTTTAAAAATGATGAAAATTATTTTTTGAATACATATTGGGAGATGAGGACAAATATTAATTTTCTAGATTGAATGCATGACACTGGTTTTCAACTTGTTTGGTTTATAATCGATCAATAAAATTACTAATTCAATTAAAAATGTTCGATTTTAAATTGAAAGCACAATTCAAAACCCGTAGACTAAAAGAATAATTTTCCCTTAATTAAATACTAGACTCGAATTTAAAATAAAAAAAATAAGTAATTAAATCAAAAGGCTTTAAATTTGGTGACCAAATAATTTGGACGGAGTAATCAAAGTCCCCTGGAACACCAATTGCCTCGATCGACTCGATTCACATTTCCTGTTTCCAAATTTCTTCCCCATTTCTCACACGAATCCATTTCGATTCACAGAATCATCCTCACAATGTTCCATTCTTCACTCTCAATCTCCAATCCTTTTTCATTTTCTTCTCATTCCCCTCTCCCATTCGTTAAACCCCTCAAATTCTCCAATAATTCCAACCATTTTCGACAGTCGATTTCACTGATTCGATGCGAGGCTGTGGATTCTTCTTTGGAGGCAGTGGCACAGTCTTCTTCTTCGTCTAGTAAGGTTATGGAGTCCAAGGAAGGTCCGTATCCAGGAGGAATGGGGCCTTACACTGGCAGAGATCCGAGTGTGAAGAAGCCCGGTTGGTTGAGGCAGCGAGCTCCTCAGGGAGAGAAGTTTCAGGAGGTTAAGGACTCGTTGTCTCGATTGAAGCTCAATACTGTTTGTGAAGAGGCTCAATGCCCAAACATTGGAGAGGTTTTTCTTTCTTTCTTTGATCATCTTAGAACTTACAAGAGTTTATTATTCTTAATTTGAAGAATTATTCACAGAAGCTTGAAGTTACTTCAGATTAGTAATGTTGATTTGAAGTTATTTTTGTTTTCTGCTTTCCATTAGGTGGAATCTGGTTTTTGTCAATGTAAGGAGTTTTTTTTTTAATTATTTTTTTTTATTAATAATTATAATTATTTTATTTTATTTTGAGTTCGAGGATATTATAGCATGGCATCTTGGTCATTGAGTAGAATACAATACGTGTAGCTTTTAATTGCACATGTATGCAGAATATTGAAGCTGTAAACCATCACGGTAGGTTGTGGGTTCAATCCATGGTGACCAACTACTTACAAATTAATTTGCTACGAATTTTCTTTTTTTTTTTTTTTTTATGAAACAGTAACTTTCATTGATAGATGAAAAATTACAAAAAAGCAATCGAAAAAGTTACGATAGATGATGCCATTGGGCAAATAAAAAAGATAAGTCATAGTTACAAAAAGGAGGAAATCTATGACACCAAGTAATTCCAGCATGTATAGAAGCTTCAATGATGGTGGGGAGAGTGGCTAATGTATCATTAAAAATCCTGTTGTTTCTTTCACCCCACCATTTCCAAAAGAATGCATAAATCAAGTTTAACCATAGAGTTTCTTTTGTGTTCTTGAACGGATGCCCAACCATAGAGTTTCTTTTGCTACGAATTTTCTTGACTGGGTCAAGCTGTAAATTCGGTGAGACTAGACAAGGTGCACGCAAATTGGGCCGGACACTTACGGATATAACTATAAAAAGGATAATGAAGTTGTTGGATTGAGTATTACCCTCATAATTCTAATGTTTTTGAGCAGTGTTGGAATGGTGGAGGGGATGGCATTGCAACTGCTACAATTATGCTGCTTGGAGATACATGTACTCGGGGTTGTAGATTTTGTGCTGTAAAGACCAGCAGAAACCCTGCTCCTCCGGATCCAATGGAACCAATTAACACTGCTTTAGCTATTGCCAGTTGGGGGTATGAAATAATTTCCCTCTATCTTCTTGAGAATGCACCTTCTTTTTGTTTATTAAGAGTGAATATGAATGGGTGTATCTTGTACTTGACCTTGTATTTGACAATGTCTTCTCATATCTAATTGGCAGAATTTGGCTACATGGTTGTTAATAACAACTTGTTATGTAAATGATTCGCTTAAGAAAACAATTACCAAGAGTCTATATAGAACTCTCACGGGTGGGCCTAGTGAATAAAAACCTTTAAAATTGTAAAATGGTTAGAGAGAACGAGTTCAATCTATGTGGTCACCTATGACCTACCTAAGAATTAATGTACCACGAGTTTCTTTGGCAATAAAATATAGTAGGATCAAGTGGTTATTCAAGAAGATTAGTCGAGGTGTGCATACGCCATATGCTGACCCAGACACTCACATAGACAAAAAAAAAAAGTCTTGTTATATCATTTTCATTTTTAATTAGATGAAAATTAATGTCTAGATTTTTTGGGTTTTCTGCTATCAATTAGATGAAAATTCTGTTACAAAATGGTTGACTGCTCTTAACCATTAACTATCATGGAGTGGCCTAGTGGTCAAGAGTGTCATAAGTAACTAAAAAGTGTTGGGTTCAATCCATAGTGGTCACTTACCAAAGAAATAATTTACCCCGGGTTCCCTGTCATCCAAATGTTGTAGGGTTGGACGGTATGTCCCGTGAGAATAGTCGAGGTGTACGACGGCTTAAGCTTGCCTAGACACTCACGGATATAAAAAAAAATGGTTGAGTTCTTTAATATCTCAACATGAAGAGGAAGTTAAATGAAATCCTGATATCATCTTTAAATTAATGGGTGTAATTAATTTTTAATAGTAAATGATTTTTCCATTTTCCCTTTTAGTGTGGATTACATCGTCCTAACAAGTGTAGATCGTGATGATATTCCTGATGGAGGAAGTGGACATTTTGCTCAGACAGTCAAAGCTATGAAGGTCTAACAGATTTCTTTACAATAATTTGTTTCCGTATCTATAAACAGTAGTTACTGAAGGTTTCTTGGAAAAATTACTAGAAGTTTGAATATCATAATGAATCTATTCTGCAGGAACTCAAGCCTGAGATCATGGTTGAATGTTTAACTTCTGATTTTCGAGGTGACTTGATGGCTGTTGAGACTCTAGTGCACTCAGGTTTAGATGTATTTGCTCACAATATCGAGACTGTGAAACGGCTTCAACGAATTGTTAGAGATCCTCGAGCTGGGTAAGTTGCATCACCTATTAACTATATTGCCTTATGGTTTCAAAATCTTAAATCACTTGGTGAGAGGAATCCTGGGAAGTTTCAAAAGAAATATTTAGCTTGTAATGAAATGTAAGCAAACAAAACTATATCCACAGTTTTATTTTAGTAGCATTTAAGAATACGAGATTATTTGTTTTTTTTTCTTACTCCTTTCCTGATAAATAACTCAGACCTTGTGACATCTACTTTGTGAAGAATCGACGAGAATTTCTGAAGTCTAGTAGGCTAAATTTCGAACTCTGTCATGTTTGACGCCCATTCATTTTTCCAAGTAATTTTTTTTTCTTTTGCTTCTTCTGGTCCGATTCCTGAATGCAGTCTTCTAGTACTCATAATTAGATGAAGAACTACTTTGGAATCTGGTTATGATATCATGTTTGTTTAACCTCATTATGGTAAAAAATTCTTTTACAAATTACTACTGGTAACTTTTGGATATGATGGTTTTTGTGCTTTCATTCTTTGCATTTGGCGTTTGTTTTGAAAAAATAATCTATCCATAATCCCTTTTGTAGTAACCATCATGAGTCTTGAGGAACCAAAAGATTATGAGTTCAATCCATGGCAGCCACCTATTTAGGAATTTATTTCTTACAGATTATTTCCTTACAACCAAATAGTGTGAGTCAGATGGTTTGTTTTGTGAAAATAGTCGAATTGTGCGTAAACTTATTCAGACACTCACAGATATAAAAAAAATCCTCTTTGTAGTTTTATTTCCCGTTCTTTCATGTCGTAAAAATCACTGAACAAAGGCTTCAACCTATATGGAATCCTTATCGTTCTTCAGTTTTTTTCTTTTCTGGTAATCCATGCCTTTGGAGATTCTTAAGATTGGTTTTGTACTGTGCAGTTATGATCAGAGCTTAGCGGTTCTAAAACATGCAAAGCACAGTAAGGAGGGAATGATCACCAAATCTTCAATCATGTTGGGCCTTGGAGAAACCGATGATGAATTGAAGGAAGCTTTAGCTGATTTAAGGGCCATTGGTGTCGATATTCTTACACTTGGGCAGTATTTGCAGGTTTGTTATTGCTCAGCTTTCTGACTCATACAGACATTTATTCCCTTGTATTGAAATAAAACAACCCTTGCCTCGATTTACCTGCCTTGGAATGTTTTTTTTTTAATTATTCAACAACATTTTGGGGTAGGGGTTTCGAACCGTAATCTCATGGTTTCTAGGTTATACAAGATGCTACTAGAACTATGATCTTACTGGCACCCGCTATTAAATGAAGACGAGCCAAATTAGCCACTGTTCTTGGGTTTTTTTGTGTGCTCATAATGGTTGTAATATATATCATTTTTGCAATCCCTTGGGTGTTTAGTGACAACTGTTGAGAGCAACTAAGGCCTGTATTAGTTCATGATATTTGAATTCGACAACTAAATTGTTATTCTTAAGTCACGGTCATTCTTTTGCAGCCCACGCCATTACACCTGACTGTCAAGGAATATGTCACTCCCGAAAAGTTTGCGTTCTGGAAAGAATACGGGGAGTCGATTGGATTTCGATACGTAGCTAGTGGACCCCTGGTAAGCTTTCTTCATAATGTATTATACTTCCACTGCCAAGAGAATTGCAGCCATTAGCAAGTTCGCCACCAAAATGAGTTCTTTGGGTATTCCTTTCCTTTGGACAGGTTCGATCCTCATATCGAGCAGGCGAGCTTTTCGTCCAAACCATGATTAAAGAGCGGGTCAAAAGCACCACGGTAAATTGAAGCATTGACGCTCCAGCTGCGACATGAATTCAAGTCATTAGCAGTGTTTCCGGGATTTGGTCACACTGTAGCATAGATAAAGAGGGAGAGGAATGGATGACTTTAGAGGAGAAACCATGGTCAGCAACATTGAAGAATCAGCTCCTCAGCTGAGGCAAACAAGGTAGAATAGAAGGTCAACAAAAACGAACTCAGATTTGGTAATTTAGAGGTTACGGGCTTGAATTTTATATTCCAAATATTGTTGAATTAGAAAATGGTAGAATAGAATAATGTGCGTCTACTATACATGTTGCATCAAATGATCATTTATTGTTTTTTAATACTCAATTATCATTATTTATAAAAAATAATCAAGAATAGTATGACTCAATTTTCTAGATCTGTGTTTATGATCAATACTTGTCGAATCCCTATCTTATGGGATGTTGAACCAAAAAAATCATCATTATTTAGGTCCCGTTTGATAACCATTTTGTTTTTGGTTTTCTGTTTTTGTTTTTAATATTTTAAAAATAGGTTTGTTTGATAAC
>JBBMKA010000003.1:6795719-6811777 GCA_037833695.1 Sechiopsis laciniata | reverse complement strand
TATGGAGTGGATTTAAATGAAGATCAGTCAAATTTAGCTGAGTTCCGACTGATCTTTGTTCTTTTTCTTTGTTGTTGTTCATATGGTTGTGATGCTTATCGTTTTTGCAATCCCTTGGATGCTTGGTCTGATAAGGCCTGCATTAGCTCATGCACATTATCTTCCGTGGAATGCATATTACACTAATGTAATTGGGTAGGGTTTATATTTTTGTATTCGACTTTTATGCATGTATATTATGGTTTTACGAAAGTGCATTATATAAATTCTCTTAAAACTCTAACCCCGTTTGATCAAGTATTTGTATTCTTTTCTCCTTAATAAAACAGTTTCTCTCGTTCCTAAGGAGTTGCACAGTAGTCGAAGGCTTGGGTTTTGAAGGCATGTTCCCCTCAAAGTCTTAGATTCGAGACTCACCAGTGACATGAATTTGTATTTTGTAGGCACCTCCCGTGTTTTCATTCCTAAAATATCTCCCGACATCGGGCCTAGGGACGGGCATGGTTACCCCAGGTATAGTGGAGTGAAGTTCTGATTCCCGGTCAAAAAAAAAAAAAAAAAAAAAACAAACAATTTTTCTCCTTTACGTATGGACATGGCTAACCCAATGTTAGTGAACCACGTAAATTGATGTGTTCTTTGCACATTTTTTTAAAAAAATTCTTGCTTGTTGTTCAGTTTATTCATAACAATTTGAGTAGACCCGTCACTCTATGATTTAATCGTTGTTCTTAAGCCATGTTCGTCCTTTTGCAGCCTACCCCATTACACCTGACTGTCCAGGAATATGTAACTCCTGAAAAGTTTGCATTCTGGAAAGAATATGGGGAGTCGATCGGGTTCCGGTACGTGGCCAGTGGACCTTTGGTAAGCTTTCTTCATAACCTATCATACTTAAAATTTCCTAGACCAAGCCTGCCACGAAAAACGAGTTCATTTGGTACTTCTTTTCTTATTTGGTCAGGTTCGATCCTCATATCGGGCAGGCGAACTCTTCGTCCAAACGATGGTCAGAGAAAGGGTAAAAAGCACAACTGTAAACTGAAGGATCAGTACTCCAGCTGTGACATGAGTTCATGAGTTCAAAAAATTAGCAGTGATTTTAGGATATGGTATCCGTTACATAGAAAAGAACGACCAACAAGAGCTTAACTCTATTAGCATCTCGTACAATCGAATAACTCAAAAGTTATTGGTTCAAATCTTCTATCCTAAATGATGTTGAATAAAAAAAAACAAAGAAAAGTAGGAGGGAGAGGGATGATCTGGCCAACAATATTGAAGAATCAGCTCTTTAGCTGAAGCAACACTGTATCTTAAATTTCTGGTTAGTTTGCTGCACAAACAAGACAACTTAGCACTGGTATGGCTCTCTCTTTCTCTCTCTTGTGTTGACACACATTTTTGTCATTTTTTCCTTCCTAAAATCAATTATTTAACCACAACATTTTTTTTGAAAATGTCATTAGGGTTGAAGATTCCAACTTATTTATCAAACAACTTTATAGGTATTTTTTTTAGATCTCATATCATAAGTAAGTTTAGTGTATTAAAATATTAAAGAATGCATCTAACTATTTTTTATTTGTTTCAAGTTTTTGGAATATTGTCTCTTTCTATAAGAAAATTTGACGTTGGTCTATTATTGATTTGATGTGTGAAAGTACGTTACTTATCTACTTTTTAAATAAATTGTATTAATTTAAAAAAATTATTGTTTACTTTAATTAAATTGTAATTAAAATAAATAACTATAACAATTTCAACTTCAACACATATTTAGCCAAGGATTATTGTATCAGTTCACAATGGACTTACTAATCTAAACATATTAATGAATAAATGTCATAGATGAAAAGATTAGAAGTTCAAACCGTATCTCCATCTAAAAAAAACTACCCACTAATTGGTATAAAAGTATAAATTTTCACTATGATTTTATAGATATTTTTCTCATGATTTGTGTTCTTTTCAATTTCCCTCTTTTTTTCCCACCTTCCATTTATTAATGCTTATTATCTCCCAATTTTTTAAAGTACAATTAGCTCAAACAAATACATTCTACAATTTATTTATTGTAATTCCACTAATTCATTTGAAAAATGTACATGATTGACAAATGGCCCATGGTTTTTTTGGTCAATGACATCGGCATGTTTAATTCAATTCTAGTAAAATACTCGCACAACTTTAGCAAAATTTATTTTGTCAAAATTTAAATAAGTATATTTTTTGAAAAATTAGACAGAAAATAAGAAACGGAAATATTATCAAACCACCATAATAGATCAAACTCAAAATGATACAAATATCTAGTACGACACCAAAATGATATTTGAATGTATGGAAAACAATAAATTTACCAAAATTCGAAGAACGAAGAGGTAATTGGTTCATACTTATTTATAAATTAATTTTTTTATAAATTTTTTTCAATATCTAAATATTGTAGGTTCAAACGGTTAATCCTGTGCAATAGTTGAGGTGTACACATATATATATAATAATAATAATTTACTGAATTAAGAGTTAAAAACTTGAGAAATAAAATTTTGGTAAATTAAGAGATAAAATGTTCAATACATGATAGTCATCTGGAATTAGTTTTCGACAGAATTTTTTTGACATACAAATATTATGGGATCAGACAGTGTGTAAATTGACCTCAACATTATATCATTAAAAAAAAAAAAATTAGAAAGAGAGATGATATTTGGTGGTGAAGTCCACAAATTAGAAACCAGTATAAGTGGGTTTTGGGAAAAATGAACATCCAAAACAAAAACAACTGTCCGACGCTTGGTTTCTTAATTCCATTTCTAAAACGAGTGGCTATCTTCCATTGTTCTTTTACTCTTTAAACTATGCCCTTTTTATTTTATTCCTTCTTTTTTGAAAGTTTATTATCCTCCTAATCATCAACCTAAGATATTTAATATCATATTCTCTCTCAAAAAAAGTATTTTCCATGATCACTATATTATCGACTTTTATCAATTATAAAAGTAAATACACGATCGAAAGGGATGGTGACGTGGTGCTTTCATTATTTGTTAGAAATTCAATTCAATACCATGGTCACATATTTGATCTTTGAATTTAATTTAACCGCTAATAACATCTTTTACAATTTTTTTTTAATAAAAATAATATCAACAACATTTGAGATATGAGATAAAATTCAAGATCTATTAATTATAATATGTATTTATGCCATTACAATGTATTCTTGCTTTTATTTTTTTACATCAATGTACTCTTGTTGATTCAAAGGTTAAGAAAATCTCTATATATACAATAAAAATTCTCTATATACAATAAAATTTCATTTTAATTTAGTTCAACAACATGATGGATGATCGAATCTATGACATCTTAATTTATAAGTGTAGATTGATGTTATTGAGCTATTACTCCTGTTTGTTAACAAATAACATACAAATTTTAGTGCAAAATAGATTATTTCATATCTACTTATATGTTGCATCATTATTTAGTTTATAACAAAAAAAATATATTCTTATAATTTTTAAGTGTAATAATAATTAAGGACAGGAGATTTATATTTATGACATAGTTGTACTATTGAAATATTACTCGGTTACCTATAGAATTCGAATTCAAAGTTCATAAATATAATTTAAAGTATTTAGGAAAGAAAACACAATCAAAGTTAAAAAAACACACACACAATCTAAACTTTTAAAAATTTAAGATTTAATTAAACAAAACTATGAAAGTTGACTAATTTGCTCAACTAGTCAAGTTTCAGCAACATTCAATTCTGTTTCAAAAAAAAAAAAAAATCAATTGTCTTGTTCCTCAAGTAAACATAAATCCATACCATATTTCGATTAACATTAAATACTACTTAAAAAAAAAAAAAAAAAAAAAAAAGATAGAGAAACATGAAATAATTTAATTAAACAAAATTGATCGAAAAAAACGAAAAAGGAAAAAACAGGGAAAACGGGGTGGAATATTTGGGGTAATATTCCTCAATAATCCCTCGTCTTGTCCCACAAGTAAAAAAAATTGATTTTTTTATTTTTTTATTTTTTATTTTTTATTTTTTTTTTTTTAAAGTTAATGGGCAGCGCGTGAAATAGCATAATAGAAAAAGATTCTAGAAGCGCGCGTGGGGAATTCCACCATTTTTTATCCATCCGAGCCCACAGTTTTTTTTTTTCTACCCCACGTATTTGTATTTCCTCCCACATTTTTCATGTGAACAATAATAAAAATAAATAATTTATTTTCGTGTGGGTAATTTCATAAAATTTCCTCACTCTCTTATTACATTATTAACTGTTTGAAAAATTGTAATCCCATCCAATTTATATTAAAAAAAAAATTATCTGATTAAATTTTTTTTGTTATTGTAAAAGAAAAATGTTTATTTTTTAAAGTTGGCTACATCTTTTTTTTACAATAAGTTGGCTACATTTTAAATTTGAAAGATTTTACCATTTTTTTTTACAATAAGTTTTTATTGGATGCAAAAAAGAACAGAAAATAATAACATCGCCACTTAAATTTTAATATTTACTTATATAATTTAATTCGACTGATATTTTATTTTTTTTAAATTTAAAATAAAATAGAATGCGACATAAATTAAATAATAAAGTTTAAGTTATGTCACATCATTTATTTTTTTCATTAAAAGATATACATCCATGTGACATAAATCATGAAATAAAATGACAATGATACTTCATCCAACAATATGAAAGATATCTGAAAAATGCACATAAAAAACTACATACAAAATCATTGACGGCGACTGAAGAATTGTATTTTGTTGTGTTTTTATAATCTTTGGACGAATAGTTGGATAAAAAATTTATTTATAACGATTACAAATTAGGGCCTAGATTTTTATAGATTAGTTGCGTGATTTGTTTAGATGTGAATTTTTACATAATAATTATAATTAATAATTGGTTTGAATATATATTTTTGTAAATTATTATAATTAATAATTGATTTGAATGTGTATTTTGTAAATGAGTTGTATAAATAAAAAATTATTTTGAGTTATTAAAAATGAGTAGAGGCACATTGATTAATTATAATTAGTTTAAATGTAATTTATAATTAATAATAATTATTTTGACATGATAGTTATTGCGAGTTATTAAAAATGAGCAGTGACACATCTAAATGAATTATAAATAATTATTTTAAGACTACAAATAACTCGTTTAAATATAATTTATTTAGTAGAAATTGTAAGCGTTTCTTTATAACTCATAACTCATACACAAGACCAATATCAAACACCTCTTTAAAAAATTCCATCACTAACAAATATTTAGATTATTTAAGTAGAGTTTTAATTGTCATATTATATTATGTATTAACCACCATGAAGTTACATATTTTTGTATCTCTTCTCAAACATTAAAAAAAAAAAAATATCTCTTACCAAATAATTTTCAAATAAAAAATTATTATTATTTTAAAAAAATATATTAATCTTTTATTTAATTGAATGCAATTTCTCTTAAAAATGAGTATAGATTTAACCATCATAGAATTACAATCAAATTTAAAAAATCAAGAAAAATAGTAATAAAATAAAAAAAGAAAAAAAAACGTTTTCAAAAAAAGAAAGAAAATAATAATGCTCATAAAATTACATTTTGTTTTAAATTTATTAGTTTATTTACTAAACTTTCCTTATTTATATCAAAAAACAAAAAAAGAAAAAAGAATCTATTCTACATATATATTAAAAAAAAAAAAAAAAAAACCCCGATATTTAGGTCAAATATTGGATATTTAGACAAATATGCTTTGGTTATATGAATATATATATAGTTTTACAGAGCGGTGAGAAGAAACACAAAGCACTGGTAGCCGTAGCTCTGTGTTTTCATTTTTTTATCACACAGAGCTCAAAAATCAGTACAAAGTGATTGAGATTTGAAGAACAAGAAGAAGAAGATTCCGAAGAATCATACATTTTCATAGTTTTTAGGTAAATGAAGTTTGTTGTAGATCGATTTTACTGTTTTTGTTCATCTTTTGAATATAGATTTTGATTTTTTTCCTGTTTTTCTCTCCCTAATTTTCAGTTCTTCGAGTTTTTAGTTAATCTCTGTTCTTCAGATCTCCATGTATTACTATTCTGGATTTGGTTTCTTGTTCAATGATTTCGCTTACATGAATTTCAGTTTCTTTTTGTTTGATTTCTGATTTGCTTAACTGAACCCTAGGATTGTGAAAAGTAGTTGGAGATGGCTGATATTGAGGGGATTCTTAAGGAGATTCCTAATGATGGACGTGTTCCTAAAACGAAAATTGTATGTACTTTGGGACCTGCTTCTCGATCGGTGGTTATGATTGAGAAGCTTCTCAGAGCTGGTATGAATGTTGCTCGTTTCAACTTCTCTCATGGTACTCATGAGTATCATCAAGAGACCTTGGACAATCTCAGAACTGCCATGCAGAATACTCAAATCCTTTGCGCCGTCATGCTCGATACCAAGGTCTGTTGCTTTTTTCTAGTCTTGTTCTTGCTATGATATTGGCTTGAAACTGATTGGTTCTGTATTGTTGCCAGATGGTGTTTTATGTTATTGTATATTTATTGTTAGTTTTAGCTTGTGTGATCTGAAAACTTCCTGTTTTGTTGCTTGTCAATTCACTTGCTAGGTTTTTAACATTGCTAGAGTACCTTGTCAAAAAAAAAAAAAAAAAAACTTAGGAAATGAAAATATTTTAATGGATATTTAAAAGTGTTACAAAGGCCGATAACCACGGGGTGATAAAGGTGCACTAAAAACATAGGAACAATGCAGTAACCAAGCCGTAGATGATGATAGATCAGAAAAGTAAATGTCGTGTGGATGTCCCCGGATAATGCCGTTGAGGACAAGACAACCCACAATCTCGGGTGCTAGCTTTTTTATTCGAAAAACCACCACACCTAAATACCTTGGTTCACTTGGGGCAGATCTTGTATTACGTTTCTGTTTGTCTTGAGAGTTTCTTTTTCTTTAGCCTCCATTTCAAAGAAGTAAAATGTGGGTTTCTATTTGAAATTTAGACAGCCTTCTAAGCCAATGAATATGCAGTTAACGAGAAATATTCAATCTAGAACTTTACGTGAGACATAATTAGTCTTGTTACACGATCTTTCATTTAAATCTGGTATATTTTGTGGATTAGTATGGATTTGCACGAAGTCTTAGCTATCTTACAACTCTTTCATAATCCTTTGCATGTTAAATGTCTAATGTGACGAAGTCTTAGCTATCTTACAACTCTTTCATAATTCTTTTTGCATCTTATCCAAAAAGCTGTATTTTTAAGATATTTTTCTAGTTGATGTGCCACCTTTTGTAATCTTTCCTGCACATTCAAACTACAGGGCTTCTTAAATCACTATACTAGTCTGCCTATTATTTTCTAGGCAAAGGTGGGGCGTGAGCATTGAAACGTACACTGCTAATACTAATAAAAAATGTACATTAAAAGAAGGATGGGATATACATTTCTTTTACAAACTCATGCACTTTTGAAGAGTTCAAAACATCCTGGCCTACTGGGTTCACTTAATTTTGTGTTCTTTTAGCACTTGAAAACTGATTTTTCATGATGCCTCTCCACTTTTCACTATGACAGGGACCAGAGATTCGGACTGGTTTCTTGAAGGACGGGAAACCAATTCAACTGAAGGAAGGCCAGGAAGTCACCATAACTACGGATTATAGCATCAAGGGGGATGAGAAAATGATCTCAATGAGTTATCAGAAGCTTGCCATGGACTTGAAGCCGGGAAATAATATACTGTGCTCAGATGGCACCATCACTCTCACAGTATTGTCTTGTAATCCAGAAGCTGGGAAGGTGGTATGTCGTTGTGATAACACTGCAATGTTGGGAGAAAGAAAGAATGTGAATCTTCCTGGTGTGGTGGTGGATCTTCCCACCCTGACTAAAAAAGATGAAGAGGATATTCTCGGTTGGGGTGTTCCCAACAATATTGATATGATTGCTCTTTCGTTTGTTCGTAAGGGTTCTGATCTAGTCAATGTCCGTAGGGTTCTTGGCCCTCATGCCAAACATATAAAACTGATGTCAAAGGTATGCATTTTGCTTCCAGGTCCTGTTTATATTGCATGAGTTTCTTTACTGTACATAGGTAATTATTTCAAGCTAAGAAATATACATTTTCATCTAAGAAATCAGCATTTCGTGCGTAAAAGCATAATATGAAGCTCAGCATGGTTTAATATCTTGAAAACTCTTTATTTTAGTGAATGTCAGTGCATTTGAGTCCGTTTGGCTGACCTTGCGTTGGTACTTTTTTGCTTTTGAAATCATTGTTGTCATTGCTTCCATGTATACATTATGTGCTCAAAGTTGAGTTCTTAGTCCTTTGTTGCCTACGTTATTTGCACGCTAGTTTAGTGGGTCGTGAATTGTTACTTATATATGGCTGTTTATGCATACTTCCAATAGTTTTGTCTTTCTTTGGACATACATACTTTTCATTTAGTACGTTTCTTCAAAAATAATGTTTAATTCCAATATTGCTATATTTGTCGGATTGGATCAAATGGTAATTTCTCTATTAATGTGAATACCCAAGGTTGAGAACCAGGAGGGAGTTATCAATTTTGATGGAATTTTGCGTGAGACTGATGCATTCATGGTTGCTCGAGGTGACCTTGGAATGGAAATTCCAGTCGAGAAGATCTTCTTGGCACAAAAAATGATGATTTACAAATGTAATCTTGCTGGCAAACCTGTAGTTACAGCCACTCAGATGCTTGAATCAATGATCAAATCTCCTCGGCCGACTCGTGCAGAAGCCACTGATGTAGCTAATGCTGTTCTTGATGGCACCGATTGTGTTATGCTTAGTGGCGAAAGTGCAGCTGGGGCTTATCCTGAAATTGCTGTGAAAACCATGGCTCGTATTTGCATTGAAGCAGAATCATCCTTGGACTATGGGATGATTTTTAAGGAAATGATAAAGTCCACCCCACTTCCAATGAGCCCATTGGAGAGTCTTGCATCATCAGCTGTTCGAACTGCTAACAAGGCTAGAGCGAAACTCATCGTCGTGTTGACTCGTGGTGGAACCACAGCCAAGTTGGTTGCTAAGTACAGACCAGCTGTTCCAATCCTCTCCGTCGTCGTTCCAGTTTTAACTACCGATTCTTTTGATTGGACCTGCAGTGATGAGGCCCCAGCTCGACATAGCTTAATCTACAGAGGTTTGATTCCGGTACTGGCAGAAGGATCTGCAAAAGCCACTGATGCTGAATCCACAGAAGTGATATTAGAAGCTGCTATGAAATCAGCTATTGGAAAGGGACTGTGCCAACCCGGCGACGCCATTGTTGCGCTTCACCGTATCGGAGCTGCCTCCATCATCAAGATATGCATTGTTAAATGATTCAAATCGCGTCACATCCGAGCTTTCACCTTCTAGAAGTTTACCAGGTGTATTCCTTTCCTTTACTTATATTTGCAGTCAGATCTCTATCTATCCTTTTGCTAATTGTTACAAATATAGTCATTTAGAATTTCACCTAAAGAGGCCTGAACCAGTATTTTGATTTTCTTGTTGTGGAAGGGAGTGGATATTTCCCTGATCTTCTTGGACTTCTTGCTGTTTAGTTTTGAAAAATGAAAGAGTTTATGCTATTAATCTAATCTTCTCAATATGTTAGGAGAAGTAAAGAATTGAATCAGGCTTTCCTAGCTTTTGTTCTTGAAATTCCCAAAATTTTGTGCCCTAATTTGTGTTCTTAGAACTATAAACCAAGTACTAAATTTGGATGGATTTATAATATATGAAATTTATCCATAGTAGTTCTTTGCTTCTCCATTTATGATATTTTTACAATCTTTGCATCTCCATTTATTGTTATTGTTATTGGATACTACATTCTTGAAATCTTCATTATTGTTATTGTTATTGGTTACTATTATGTTTATTTCAATGTTATTTTGAAGCTTTTTATACTAAATTAGAAATCTCGACCATGGAACAATTATTTAGTTAAAAAAATTATTGCCAAAATGAGCATAGCTCAACTGATTTCTTGACGTATATTCATATCCAATGAGGATAATCCACTAATATTATAATTGATGCTCAAAGTGTAAGTTGGATTATTATAATACAATCCGACCTAAATGCTTCCTATACTTCGAAGTTGGATTATTATAAATGATGCTCAAAGTGTATGAGTCAAAGAAAATCACGTGGGTTTGTTCTCCAACCAATAGAAAAGAGAGATTCAGATTTATTATTTTTTTAAAAAAACTAAAGGTTGAAGTTGGTTTTGTTAGTTGAATTATGAAGTACTGAAAAAGGAATAAAAATGAATTGCTTTAAAATTGCAAAAAGAAAGTAGGTTTTGGGGTTTTATGGGCTCACATTGATTCAAAAAGAATACAAATTCACATCAAATAAAAGAGAGGGAGACTTTAAAAGCATGTGTTTTTAAGATTTGAGTTTTTGGGATGCAAACAATGTTGTTCAAATAAGGAGAAGATTAAAGGTATATAAGTGATTAGGAATGAACATGGGTTGGGTTAAGTTTGGATGATTTTTAACTCAATCCAAAATTTCGAGTTAGTCATTTTTCCAATCAAATTAAATAGACGATGTAACCCTTATATTTTCAGGATGAGTTAGATTGAGTTTAATTATTTTTTAAGGTGGATTGTACATCTTTTTCAAATAAAATTAATATTGATGTGATTGAATTTGAGATGCGCACTAACTTGATTATAAGCTTTCTAGCTATGATATAAAGAATTGATTCGAAAGGAACAAATAATACTTCAACAGCCCCCATTGAATAATTTTGAAAAAGAAGGTTATTCTCTAAATTTAAGAAGTTGCATCGATTGCAACTTCAAACTAATATTTTTATCAATACAAACTCTAATTTTTAAGGGTAAGAATATGAGGTAAATTTAACCGATGGATTTTTTTTTTTTTTTTTTTACTTTTTTTTTTTTATATTTTTATAATCTTTATTCCTTATTTCAAGCCACTCTGATGCTTTTCTCGAAACCGCATTTTACAAATAAAATTTTTCTTTAACTTCTCCTCCAATCAATTTTATCTAAATATGAATTTCATACAATTCCTCGTTCAAACACCATTATTCAAACACGGTTTTTTTACATTTCTTCATTTAAACAACATTATTCAAACATAAGTTTTTGTGCAACCACTTATTTAAATCACTTACTTCTCCTCAACTTCTCTCATAAAAATGCCTAGAGTGAATTAATCTTAGCTTAAATCAGCTTAAAATTACCTAAATAAAATTATTATATTATCAAAATCTTACCAAAAAATTGGGCTTTTTAATAGGTGGTATTTCGGTTGGGTAGTGCGACAATATAAGTGCAACAACACCAATCATGTCTACCACGTTAGAATCAAACATATAGAAATTGATATACATTATGTTCAATAATAAGTATTGAACAACAAATTACATGCTCACAATGTTCCAACAAATGAACAAATTGTGGATCGTTTTATCAAACCTCTTACCCACCAATCTAATATCACAATCATATAAATGAATGCATGGCCTAAAGATGAAGAGAGTTTTAAGAATTAAGAACTGATGAGTTCAATTCATGGTGTCCACCTACTTAAAAATTAATTTTATACAAATTTTATTGACATCCAAATGTTGTAGGATTGTATTGTATGTCAAGTAACAATAGTCCAGGGACACACTTGCCAGGACAGCCAGGAATATCAAAAAAAAAAAAAAAAAAAATCATATAAATGAATGGTACCAGCATTTCTCACTTTTCAAATATTCGACAATGTAAGAATTGTACCGAATGGAACGATGATCTAAAAGTTTCATTGTTTAGTGGTAATCAAGTTCAACACTATGATTATGAGTTCGATCTCGAGAATCAGTATTTGACTCTCATGTAATTGAGAGTAATGGTACCCTCTTCATAGGGTTTATGATCTCCTCCCCCAACTTGTACTAAAAAAAAGACAATGTAAAAAGAGAAATATTTAAGTCATGTTCGAGCATGACCTAAAAAATAATGTACTTCTACGTGGGCAAATATAAACCAAATTCTATGTTATTTTAAATCCAAAAGATAAAAAGATAAAATAAAGAAAAATAGAATATCGTCTAGACATTAGTATTTAGATTATGTCGTGCATCATCTAAATATTTCTCAATTAATAATTGTTAACATGGAGGAAACTGCCATAGAATTCCTGTTTCTTCTCGTCTATTTCCAATTTGTTTCTTTATTCAAGAATTCGGTTATTGTATTTTGTCTTTTAGCACAACATATTTGCCGTACCACCATTCTGAAAAAAGTGCATATAATGGGGCTAGGGCACGATCAGTTTTACGTAGAATAATACAGAGAAGAAATACACAATCAATTTCTTCTTCTTCTTCTTCTTCGAGGGAGAGCTTTGAGGAGGAGCGGCGGCAATGGCGGTGTTTGTTGTAGTGTTTTCATCTGTACTAATGGCGGCGAGTGTTTCGGCCGATTCCAGAACGGCGGAGATTGCGGCCGACGGGGAGTTGCTGCGGCGGAATCTGCTTGCAAATGGCATCGGAGTTACGCCTCCGATGGGGTCAGTGCTTCGATCTAACATAAAATTTGATAAGTTTTTGTGTTTGTTTGTTTGTTTATGCACATTTCTTGTTACTGAACTAGATTATTGAGATGTTGAAGAAAAAAATTTCATCATAAAAAAAATGGTGGAAGCTACGGCCACAAATGTAATAGAAGATTCTAATCTAACCTAGAGGCTATTAGGCTTACAATATTACAATTATTTAACATCAACCTAATAACAACTAATCTAATCCTATGCTAATATTCTAACATTACTGAAGTAGATTTGTGTTTTTTTTTGTCTGTTAATTAGTTGGATTTTTTAACTTTTTTATTATTATACTGTGGAATTTTTAGCCAAACAGTGGACTACGCGTTTTTCTTTACTTTCCTAATTTTTCTAGGAATATATAAATTATAAATTTAGTTTTTTTTTTGGTGATAGAATTATAAATTTAGTCAAAAAATAAAGTTAGCTGATTTAAAAGAAAGTTTTTTTTTTTTTTGAAAACAATCAAAAGAAAGTTAAACTTTAGTAATAACTAAAATTTAGTTGGTATAATTTGTTCCTAATTAATTTATTCTTATATTTTTTTAAAGTTAGAATTTAGTTTTTATAATTTTATAAAATCTAAATATAATTCTTTCATTAATAATTATTAGTAAATAAAATAGGTTAAATTAAGTTATTTATGTATCGTTAATGATAGATAAGTTAAGTGACTATTTAAACAACAAAAAATCATATAATTTACACATGAATAATTATTTTCACATATTTAATTCACTAAACAAGCTATTTTTTTAATTTTTATCAAATGAATTCAATTCTAATTTTCTCTAACTATATGACTAAATTCTAATCTCTAAAACCATCCCGACTAAATTCTTTTCTACGCCAAATTTACAATTTACTTCTTTTTATCAGTTGATTTGATGGCATTATCTTATTCGTTTCTATTTGTCATTTTCATCATTTCTAATATCCGAACGCAGAACACTGTTGATGTACTGTTCTTATATTTTATAATTTTGAAAATTCGTTGTTATTGAACAGATGGAATAGCTGGAATCACTTTGCATGCAATATCAGTGAAAAAACGATTAAAGAAACTGGTAAATTTCACAATCCAATATCTTTTACTTGCTAATTCATATAACTCAAACATTAAAGTACAAATTAACGACAAAAAGCTCTGGTTCGACAGCTGATTCTCTTGTCTCCACTGGGCTTTCGAAGCTTGGATATGAATATGTCATTATTGGTATGGGCTGATATAACTTTAGCTCTCTTATATTTCAAGATTCAATATATATGTAATTTATATGATATTTGGCTTTTCTTCTTAGATGATTGCTGGGCTGAGATCGCTCGTGATGATAAGGTAATTTCTTATCCTTCTTTTTCTTCTTCGTTGAGATTCAATGTAAACTGTTTGATTTTATGTCTCTCAGAATTCCGAGTTATTTTAGTTTGTGGAAATGAGTACGAGAATAGTTATGAGGAGAATGATCTTCTCACGTTTGGGTCACTCTGAATTATTCCTTCATGATCTCATTTCCACATAACCACTTTTTATTTTCTCTCTAACTACTTTTTATTCCTAGGACTATAACCACTTTTTATTCTACGTGTACTAACTATTTTATTATACTTATAATTATTCTCTTTAATCCAAATACAAATAATGGTTTTCCTATAATTATTCTTTTCGATAATCGTTCTTCTCTAATTCTCATTCTTTCTTTGATCATACTTATTTTTCTTTTCTTAAACACCTCTTTAATCATGAGCTGACCTAATAGTCAAGTCAAGAGTATTAGACTAACTAAGAGGATATGAATTTAATCTATGATGATGTAGTAAAGTGACGAGATTATAATATTTGAAGTGTGTAAGTTAGGTCGGACACTGACGGATATAAAGAATTAAAGAAAGGAATTCTGACTTCTTTTCAATATGGTTTCAGGGTAATCTGGTGCCGAAGAAATCGACATTTCCATCTGGCATAAAGGCTGTTGCTGATTATGTTCACGCTAAGGGTCTTAAGCTTGGGATCTATTCAGATGCTGGGTAACAATAATATATATATTTTCACTTAATTTTTTAAAGTCTTAATTATCTTAATTAAGTTTATTTCATCTTTTATGTTTATCTATTAAATCTTTCCAACTTAGGAGTGATTTTTAAAATTATATCCTTTGATGGTTAACGAACATTTAAGAATGAAAGATTCGAATCACAACCTTTAATCACTAAATTATATATCATACCAGTTGAACTATGCTCTTGTTCGGAGCAGATTGAGAAATTTGTTTAAAGAGGCCCAAATCTTATGCACATGACATAAATTTCATTAAAATATAGGTAGGGTCCACTTCTATATATATGTGTGTGTATATAAAACCCAAAAGTTTGGAAGGCCATGCCCAGTCCCTTCTAGCATCTGCTCAGGCTCTTGTTGGCCATGAATAGAAAGCTCTAAAATATTTTGGACAATTTTTGTTTTTTTTAAAGGAAGATACTTTATGGCATGAAATTACATTTTCAACCTTTCCAAATCTCTTTGGTAAAGTCGATCTACCAAATACATGCATAAATTATCATATGCAACTGTGCAGGTATTTTACTTGCAGCAAAACCATGCCCGGCTCTATTGGCCATGAGGAACAAGACGCCAAAACCTTTGCTTCATGGGTATGCCCTGCAGTGAATTTTCATTATCAAGTTTTTCCTTCCACATTAAAGCTAACTTTCTTCCTCGTTTTCTTATTTTTCCCTTTTCTTTTTGTTCATCTTCCAGTTGGAAGTTTGTTGTTTGATCGATTCACATTGTTTTACTTGGCAGGGGATTGACTATTTGAAGTATGATAACTGCAACAATGGTAACATCAAGCCAACTGTTAGGTAATATAATTGCTACATCCATAAATCCACGTTTCACTTCTATTAAATAAATTTTATCTCAAAATCAATTAATAATGAGTGTAGTAGTTCATTTATCTTATAAATTTCATCAGCAATGTTGATTATACATCACAGATGGTAAGAAATTTATGCCGACATGAAATTCAGAACTGCCGACATAGGCTATGCCAACAAACAATGCAGATGGAAGAGGGGAAACCTTCCCTTATGGCTTTTAAACCTTACCCCACGATATCTATCATCGGGGAATAGTGTTTTCCTTGTAATGTCAACATGCTCCTTCAAGATAGTGTCTCTTGGAGTTCATTATTCTTGTCGGGTTCCAATTTGCTTTTTTTAAACCAATACCTATTTGGATTTAAACGACTCTAATACCATATTAGAAAATACGAATTTCATTTCAAAACTAATTGGTAGGGGTGAAAGAAAAAAAACCGAACCGACTAAAACGAACCGATCCAATGGATCGGTTCGGTTTTTTAGAATAGCATTGGATCACTTGGTTTTAAATTGTAAAAACCGACTT
>JBBMKA010000003.1:6726982-6795619 GCA_037833695.1 Sechiopsis laciniata | reverse complement strand
TTGTTTTTGTTTTTAAAAAAGCATGAAAAAATCAAGAATAAATAGCAAAAAACTAAAAAAAATATAAATAAAATGTGTATTTGAAAACAAAAAACAGTTATCAAACATATTTTTTTATTTTTTATTTTCAAAAACAGAAAACTAAAATGAGTTATTAAATATATACTGTTTTTATTTTTTAAAACAAAAAATCATAAATTCAAAAATAAAAAATTAGAAACAAAAAATGAAAAACGAAATGATTATCAAACGGGACCTTAGTTAATGAACAAAATGTATAAATATAAATTTAAAGTTCATAAATGTAATTTGGAGTACTTAAAAAAGGGAATGAACATACAACACCTCTTTTGAGGTCGAAGCTTCCATTTATCCAATATTGCACTTAAAAAAAATTAAGTTGAATATGACTAAAACCTTACAATTCAAGAATTGAATAGGCATGACTGATTTAATTAAGATATGCACACTCACAAAAAAAAAATATATAATGGAGCTTTGATAGTTTCAAACCTCACTCTATTTTTAATTAAACAAAACTATCGAAGTTCAACTAAAAAAAAAACTATCCAAGTTGAAGGTATACGGGACTTAATTTGTAATTTACCCTAATAAAAATTATCCAAAATACTTATTACCCTTAAAATCATGTGTTTTTATTTTTTTACGTTTCTCTTTCCACTTTAACATTTTTCTCTCTATCAATCAAAGCCAATTTTTTTTAAAAAAAATAATAAAAATATGTAGTTCTAAGGTGGATAAGTATTTTCAAATTATTTATTCACCCTTAAATAAGTATTATTCATCAAAATTATAGAGGTCAAAGTAAGAACTAAATTTGAGGGTAATATTCTTTTTAGATAAAAAAGAAGTAAGACTTTCCTAAAAATACAATAAAACAAAAAGCAATTATGGTGGCAATGTAATTCCCGAAAGTAATAAATGAAAAAAAAAAAAAAAAATGTTGATTGATAAAATGAAAAAGGAAAATGAAATATTTTAGAATTTAGGGTAATATTTCTCAATATCCCTTGACTTGTCACGCAAGTTAAAAACTTAATGTGAAGCGCGTGAAAGAGCATGCTAGAAGGAAGATTCTAGAAGCGCGCGTGGGGATTTGCATAATTTTCTAAGCACCGGAGCCCACAATTTAAGACCCATTGGATCAAGAAAGCGCACGCCACACGCGCCGCGCCCCTCGCGCACACAGCTTTTTTCAACTAATTAATTTTTGTATTTTTCCCTTCCACATTTTTCATGTGAACACCAATAAAAAAATAAAGCACATTATTTTTTAAGAAACATGCTAAATTATCAAATAAACAACTTGCCATATCTAAAAAATACTCCCATTCTTTTAATGAAAATATTATTCATTTAACTTTTTACAAATACTTTTTTTTAACATCACTTTTTACAAATAATTAAAAACTATTCTAAAATATATAAATTATTACTATTGTTGTTTTCAAAAAAATAAAAATAAATAAATAAATCCTATTGTTATTGAAACCTAATTCAAGAAGTATTATAATTCATTGTTATTGTTATATTGAATTTATTTCTAACATTCTAACTACAATAATAATTTTAGAACATTAATGAAAATAAGAAGACAATACAATAATTTTTTAATCTTAACTAAAAAATTATTGTATTTAAATCATTCTCTCTTAAATATTGATATTTTATTATTTGAGAATGAGTGATAAATCCTAGTAGATATCATTAAAATAACAGCTAAATAATAATGTTAGAACTCAATAAAAATATATACATAGGAAGTAAAAAATTGTAATAGCGTAGTCACAATTTTTCAATATTTTTTCTTGCCTAAACATATTTAATAAAACTAAAGAATCTAAGGTGTCAAAAAAAGAAAAAGAAAAATGTTGGTATATACATATACATATATATATATATATTTCTTTTTTTTTTTTTAGACAAAAAATGTTGGTATATTAAATTACCGTATATTATTTATTTATTAAATTATTTACGAAAGTTTCCGTATCAAGATTCCGTTTCTTTTAGGTCAAGTATTTGATTTTCGGACAAACATTCTTTGACTATTTGACGACTATATGTAAAGAATCACACAAACTGTGGTAGCCGAAGCTTTGTGGCGTTCTCTTCAAGCACACAGAGCTCAAACAGTATAAATAGACCCAGATTTGAAGAACAAGATCCAAAAGAATCACAAATTCACACTTGGAGCCATCAGCATCTTCATCAACACAAGGTAAATGAAGTTCAATCGCTATTTCTGTTTCTGTTCATCTTTTGATCATAGATTTTGATGCTTTATTGTTCTTCCCGTTCTTCAGATCTCACTATATTACCTATCCTGGATTGATTTTGGTTGTTGAATGATTTGTTTCCATCTGTTTTTCATTTTGTTTGTTTGATTTCTGATTTGCTTAACAGAACCCTTGGGAAAAAACTAGTTGCAGATGGCGAATATTGATATTGAGGGGATTCTTAAGGAACTTCCTAATGATGGGCGAATCCCTAAAACGAAAATTGTTTGTACTTTGGGACCTGCTTCGCGATCGGTACCTATGATCGAGAAGCTTCTCAGGGCTGGCATGAATGTTGCTCGTTTCAATTTCTCTCATGGTACTCATGAGTATCATCAAGAGACTTTGGATAATCTCAGGACCGCCATGCAGAATACTCAAATTCTTTGCGCTGTCATGCTTGATACCAAGGTTTGTTACTTTCTCCTGCTATGATCTTTGGGTGGAACTTATGAGTTGTGCAATGTTGTGAGATTGTATGTTTATGTTCTTTAGTGTTTATGATTTGTTATAGATTAGGTGATCCGGAAATGGATGATAGAGCTATGAAAGATCTGGATAATGAATTTACTGATTTTGGTTGTATGAAAAATGCCTGTTGTGTTGCTTCGTAGTCCACTTGCTAGGTTAAAAACGTTGCAGTGATTTACCGTTGGATTTTTTTTTTCTCTTTTTTTTTTACGTCAACACATCCAATTACACCATCTAAATTTAGGAAAACCACCACAACCCAAAAAACTTGGGGTCAAATCTTGTATTGCATTGCTGCGTGTCTGGAGAATTTCTTTTTCCTATTGCCTCTATTGCGAATGGTTGGCATACAAAGTTGTCCGATGTGATACTGTCCATTTTAGGCATCAGTCCCTCGTGACTTTATTTTTTGGTTTCACCCCAAAAGACATCATATCAATAGATATGGTTGTTATCACTTATATAATCACGATCTTCCCCACAACTAATCAATGTAGGATAATTTTGTGTGTATCCCAACACAGAGTAAAATGTGTCTATTTTCGTACCTTCTAAGACAACTAATATCTAGTTAACAAAAAATATTCACTCTAGAGTAGTATCTAAGAAATAGTTAGGCTAGTTACATAACCTTTCATTTAAATCTGGTATATTTTGATCGATTATTATGGATTTGCACAGTCTTTAGCTACCTTATTACTCTTTCATAATCCCTTGCACTTCAAATGTCTAATTTGAAGATGATGTCTATTTAAGAAAATTTGCCTGTTGATTTACCATCTTTCTGTAACCTTCATTCGTATTTCCGACTACAAAGGTTCTCAAGTCTCTATGCTAGTCCGCCCTTTTTTTTCTAGGTAAAGCTGGGGCCTGAGGATTGAATATATACTGCTAATACTAATAAACAAAAGATATATTTATAAAAAGGAGGATTGGATATACACTTCTTAGGGTTTAGGGTTCGCTTAATTTTGTGTTCTTCTAGCACTTGTAAACTGATTTTTCATGAAGCCTCTCTTATTTACCATGGCAGGGACCAGAGATTCGGACTGGTTTCTTGAAGGATGGGAAACCAATTCAACTGAAGGAAGGTCAGGAAGTCATCATAACTACAGATTATAGTATCAAGGGGGATGAGAAATTGATCTCAATGAGTTATCAGAAGCTTGCCGTGGACTTGGAGCCAGGAAATAGTATATTGTGCTCAGATGGCACCATCACCCTCACAGTCTTGTCTTGTGATCCGGAAGCTGGGAGAGTGGTATGTCGATGTGAAAACACCGCAATGTTGGGAGAAAGAAAGAATGTGAATCTTCCTGGTGTGGTGGTGGATCTTCCCACCCTGACGAAAAAGGATGAAGAGGATATTCTCGGTTGGGGTGTTCCCAACAGTATTGATATGATTGCTCTTTCATTTGTTCGTAAGGGTTCTGATCTAGTCAATGTCCGCAGGGTTCTTGGCCCCCATTCCAAAAATATAATGTTGATGTCAAAGGTATGTATTTTGCTTCCGGGTTCTGTTTTTATTGCATGCTTGCTTAACTGCACATATTGGTTATCTTATTACGTCAAGTTTGGAATATACATTTTCATCCGGGAAATCACATAAGCATAATTTGAAGCTTGGCTTTGTTCTTTTTGTTTTGTTTTTGGGGAAAAGAAGCTTAGCGTTGTTTAATCGCTTCAAAATCCTCTCTCTTAAACGATGTCAGTGCATTTGAACCTTTTTGGCTGAACTTGATTTGGTGTTTTCTTCCTCTTGAAATCATTGTTTCCATTGCTTCCACACCACGTATACATGGTGTGCACAAAGTATTGCGTTCTTAGTCCTTTGAATTTTATGCATACTTCCAAAAGTTCTGTCTTTCTTTGCACGTACGTTCGTTTATTCTGTTGGATCAAATAATAATCTCTCTTCTAATGTGAATACCCAAGGTTGAGAACCAGGAGGGAGTTATCAATTTTGATGGAATTTTGCGTGAAACTGATGCATTTATGGTTGCTCGAGGTGATCTTGGAATGGAAATACCAGTTGAGAAGATTTTCTTAGCACAAAAAATGATGATTTACAAGTGTAATCTTGCTGGTAAACCTGTAGTTACAGCCACACAGATGCTTGAATCAATGATCAAATCTCCACGGCCAACCCGCGCCGAAGCCACAGATGTTGCTAATGCTGTTCTTGATGGCACTGATTGCGTTATGCTTAGTGGTGAGAGTGCAGCTGGGGCTTATCCCGAAATTGCTGTGAAAACCATGGCTCGTATTTGCATTGAAGCAGAATCATCATTGGACTATGGGGTCGTTTTCAAGGAAATGATAAGGTCCACCCCACTTCCAATGAGCCCATTAGAGAGTCTTGCGTCCTCGGCTGTTCGAACTGCTAACAAGGCAAGAGCAAAACTCATCGTCGTGTTGACTCGTGGTGGAACCACAGCCAAGCTGGTTGCTAAGTACAGACCAGCTGTTCCAATCCTCTCAGTTGTCGTCCCAGTTGTAACTACCGACTATTTCGATTGGACCTGCAGTGACGAGTCCCCAGCCAGACACAGCCTAATCTACAGAGGCTTGATTCCTATACTGGCTGAAGGATCTGCAAAGGCCACTGATGCAGAATCCACAGAAGTGATATTAGAGGCTGCTCTGAAATCAGCTATAGGGAAGGGACTGTGCGAACCTGGCGATGCGGTTGTTGCACTTCATCGAATCGGAGCTGCCTCCGTCATCAAGATATGCATTGTCAAATGAATCGAATAGAAGAAATTTTGGCATCGGATTCGGCTCATTCATCTTCAACAAGTTGTCCAGGTGTATTCCTTACCTTTATTTATCTTTGCATTCAGATCTCAATCTATTTTTTGCTGATCATTACAAATATAGTTATTTAGTATTTCATCTACAGAGGGCTGAAAACTGGTATTTTGATTTTCTTGTTGTGAAAGGGGTAGATTTGTTCCCCTGTATTTATTTTGAACTGCTTGCTTTGTAATTTTGAAAAATGAAGAGTTTATGCTATTAATTTTCTCATGTTAGGAGAAGTGAAGGATTGAATCGATTTTTGTAGCTTTTGTTCTTTAAATTCCCAAAATTTTGTGCCCTAATTTGTGTTTTTAGAACTTATAAACCATTTGTACTATGTGACATCTGAAATCATTTTTGGATGGATTTTATTATGAGGTTTATTCATTTTTGCATCTCCATTTATGTAAATTGAAGCTTTATATCATTAATTTATTTGTAATTTTATTACATTTTGGTATATATCTGGGTTAGTCTACACCTCGACAACAAAGGTTTTATTACATTTATGAAGTAAATTTACGTAAAAATAAATGTTGAATTTATTAACAAAAAATTCAACGAAATAAAAAAGAGAACATTCAGATTTAAATTTGCTTTAAAATAAAGGTTAGTTATTTAAAAAAAAAAGGTTCAATTATGAGTATGGAAAAAGGAACAAAATTAAAATGCTTTAAATATATAAACATCAAATCAAACGAAATAAATAAAGGTCTACAGCACTTTTATTCCTTTTACTTTTCATCAATCTGTTTAGATATTTCTTTTACTTTTCATCATTATTATTTTTTGAAAAAATTAATGTGTATGTGTGTGTTTTTTTTCTTTTTTTGAAATCAAAATTAATGTGAAACTAAAGTGGTTACTATGACAAATACTTTCCCTTTGATGTATTTGATTTGTGTGAATTTTTTTAAAGAACTATTTGAGTTGTGCTTTAAATATTTCTATTGTTTTAATATTTTAAATAATAATTATTAAAAAAAAAACAAAAAAAAAATTGAAATAATAACCAACTCTAAAATTGAAAAAAAAAAATAAAAAAATCCAAAATAAACTCTTATCACTTTCTTATAATTTATCCAAGAAATTAAATTGATTTTTTCGCCATTTTGTAAATATCTATATTCTGTTAGATTTTGATATCATGTCTTTGAAAATAGACATTTTATGTTTTTTTTCTCTTTGTTTTGGTTGATAATTACACAATAATGCTACTCAGTTAGTCATCAGTTATTATTTTTATTAGGAAAATTAGATATTTATTTCGTATTTTTTTTAATTTAACAATTGAGACTCAAACTCTGAATAAATTAGTTGTTATATGATACACGATGTCACAATATGTCGAGTTATAGATATACTCTTTAATTAATTTCATACTCATTTTTATATTATATTATATTCTTTGGTTTTGACATATAGAATTTTCAATAAACTAATATTGAGATTTATTTTTTTAAAATCTAACTAAAGTACAACTTCAGTGAGAAAATGTATAATTTGAATAACCTAATATACAAGAGATTATATACATCTAAAATGTTGTTGAGAAATTTAAAAAATATATTGTAAAGCAATGTATCAAACTTAATGGTGGACAACATAAATTTGCTGCGTTTTTCTTTTGAACTATATATTTAACAAGAACCTTTTACCAGAAGATTGGATTTAATATCATTTTTTCAAAGCTCAACTTCATCATTTGAAACAAAGAAACATAAATAGAAACAATGACATTGAACAAAAAGATGTGCATTTTTCTCTTATCTTGGTTTAAAAGTCAGCCCCACAATTCCACAAAGCAATCACTCCCTATAAAGATAAGAGGGAAAACAACTTTGTGGATTTAATTTTGTGTACAACCAAACAAACAAGACCTTGGAAAAAAGAAGCAAAAGGAAAGTAGGTTTTGTGGCTTTGAGTGCTCACATTGGTCCAAAAAGAAAGAGTGAAAAATAAAGTGTTTTAGGATTCTTGCTCATTTTTCTTCTTCCACATTTTATTTATTGCTTCCCCACTCATTTTGTCTTTCTACCATTCAAATGAAAAGGAAAGAAACCAACTTAAATCATGGGAGAGAAAAAAAATCACTTAGAAAAAATAAAAATAAATATAAAAGTAACAAAGGAGAAAGTCTAGTAAATCTAGTTACCAAAATCTAGTAAGCCTAGTGATCAAAATGATATTTAACCAATTTAAAAATGTGTACATTTTTTTTTTGAAATCCAAAAAATGTGTATGCTAGAAATTGAATTATATGTTTTAATCATTTGCCTATTATGAAAATCATAGTTTTGTTGTATTTGAAAAGTAACATTTAAACCCATTTATATAAATTGGACTCTGTTTATAATGACTCAACTTAAACATAATTCAAATGTTTACATCTACACTTCATCTATTCTTAAATTTCTAATAATAATAATAATATTAAGGAGTATTTAATTTATGTTGTAAATTATAAATAATAAATGATTTATGTTGTAAATGATAAGTTATTCATGAAATTTAACATGTACTGCAAATAATAATAATAAATACTCTCAATAACATTTTTTTTGAAAATATTTCATATATAGCTAAAAAATGAAACAGGTAAATGATCAAAATTCCATTAAATAAATTTTCATTTAATAGTCTTCAATCAATTTCGTCTATAAATCAATAATTAAAAAAAAAAACATGCTATAATTATAACGAATATTCTAAAAGATAAATTCTCAATTATTTATATTTAAACTCTATATTAGTATAAATTATAAATTTTCACCTTTACATCAATTTATAATTTGAACTTTCTTAGTATCAAATTTAATAATAATAATAATAATAATGAGTATTAAATCTGACTCTCTTAATTTAAACTTTGAACTTTCATAAATATATTAATTAAACTTTATTTAAGAAGCGACAGTTCACACGTGTAGAAATTAATTGTATCAATTAAATTCTCGTCCTTTTCAAACTGAAATAATTTACTCACGGATGATTGTCAAAAGATACACGTGTTGGGACATAATTATGTTAATTTTTTTTTATAAATTTTGCATATGATTTGTAGTATGGGTTCTAAGGTTTATTAGCCTAAACATGTGTGAAATATAAATTTTAAATCGAAACAATAAAAAATCAAGGATATTCATTGATTTCTTTTTTCTTAAAAAATGTCTATTTCTAAAAAATAAATGTTTATTTTCAATCTCAATGAGTTGGAGTTCTGTCCTTGAGGTTGGAGTTTCTGTCATCCACAAATCTCACAAATTCTTTTCCCTTTTCCACGTTAATCTGGCACTAAACTTTTCTCTTTTTTGTTGTCGTCTTAGATTTTTAATTATTTATCCTCAATTTTCATTTTTCCTATTTCCATATTTTTAATTATTATTTTAGATAAATTTACTCAAATGAGTTCATATGCTAGCAATAAATTACTTTCAAACTTACCTCAATTTTTTTTTTTTTTTTTTTTTTTTTTTTAACTTTCCCTTTGTATTTTGAAAATCTTTATTTGTAATTTGAGTATGGTTCTAATTATAGAAAAATGTTGGAAGAGGAACAATCATATCCTTACAGCTACTACATTTATCAATAAAAGCATAGTTCACTTTACTAACATCTTATATAATTTAATAATTTTTTTTAAATGTATATAACCTAATAATTAAGAGATTATTAGTTTAAATTCTTATCTTAAGTATTATTGAATAAAAGTATATAGCTACTACATTAAATAATAATGGAAAAACTCCAATTTTTGGAGTTTTATATGCTAGCTAGAACTTCAAACTATAATTGTATCTATTTATAGCTATTTTCTACTAAGATTTTAATTTACTTCAATTACTCTCGTGGAATAAGTTGTAAAAATTAAGAGTTCAATACAAAATTAATTCTTAAATATTAGTTACTGTATACCAAATTCATGACATCTTAGTTTGATTTAGTATTAATTGATTTATACTCTAAACCAATAAATTAAATATTTTAATCTCTCAATTCAAATATTACTGTATATTACTGTTAAACTAAAGAAATATAAAATCACCCGAATAAAAATGGTTCCTCGCCAAAAATCTCTATCAAAGTAGCATGGAAAGCTATAAAGTTTTTACTAAAAAAAGTAGAGAAAATAGAGGAAAGTTTTTACTATTTATATCAACTTTTGTTTTTATCAAATTAACTACAACATTTATAACGAATAAACTAAACTAGTTCAATTAGGTAAGTTTTTTTCTTTTTCTTTTTAGATTGGAGTCTATCGTAAATAGCAGATTTGAATTCATAACCTTATAGTTAATAGATATACATTGATATCTTTAAGTTACTGTTCTCCATTGCAAATAAGATTTTTATTTTGGAAAACAATGTAATTGTAATTATATCCTGGAAGAAAAAAAAAACATATGAAAATTAGAAAGCATAGAGTCACATTCTAAACGATAATGATTTGCAATTCCACTCAACACAACGATCCGACACAGCAATTGGAGCCACATGGGAAGGGCAATATCGGAATATAGAAAAATAAAATCAGTCGGTCACAGTACAGAAAGTAGCTATAAATACTGACACTAACACAAAGTGGCTTATCCACGATCCTTAATCTCAGAACAATTCTCACACTGCAAATTACGACGAAAACGAATAATCAAAGCGATTCATAGCGAGAGAGAGAGATTGTAGAAATGGAGCTCTTGAGTTCCTGCCGAGGAGCGGCAATGGCGTTGATCGTTTTAGTGTTTTCATCTGTATTGGTTTCGAGCGTTTTGGCCACTTCCAGAATGACGCAGATCGCCGCCGACGGCGAGTTGCTGAGGCGGAATCTTCTCGCAAATGGCCTCGGTGTTACTCCTCCGATGGGGTGAGTTCTTTGATCTGCCACAATCTGATCAGTTTTCTCTTTGTTTATGCATATTCTCTGTTTTCGATTCAGATGATGTTAATTACTGAACTAGATTTGTATTGTGTATGTTAATCTGAACGGCTTTCTGTTTGTTTTTGCATATTCTCTGTTTTCGATTCAGATGATGTTATTTACTGAACTAGATTTGTATTTTATGTTAATCTGATCGGTTTTCTGTTTGTTTTTGCATATTTCCTGTTTTCGATTCAGATGATGTTATTTACTGAACTAGATTTGTATTTTGTCTGTTAATTTGTTAGATTTTCAGATTTTTGTCCCTCTCTTCAGACTTTTTTTTATTAATCCAGTGGAAATTTTAGGCAAACAGTGTGTTCTAGGAGATTTTCTTTATTTAGCTAATTTTCTATTCCAAAGGCGATTTGGCGTTATTGATACACATTTCTCTAGTTATCATATTCGTATCTGGATTTGTCATTTTCATCGTTATGTCAGCAATAGGAGTCTATGACTCTCTTTTTGGATTGATTAAGTTTTATTTTATATTATCCGATACGAGGAACACAGAACACTGTTGATGGAACTGTGCTTATTTTAATTTTGAAAATTACTTGTTGTTGGACAGATGGAATAGCTGGAATCACTTTGCGTGTAATATCAATGAGAAAATGATTAAAGAAACTGGTAAATTTCGACATCCAATATCTTTTAATTCATCGTTCAAGCATTAAATATTGATTAATGACGAAGAAATCTGGTTTGACAGCTGATGCTTTGGTCTCCACTGGGCTTTCGAAGCTCGGATATACATATGTCAATATCGGTATGGGCAGATCTCTTCTTTATCTCTCTTACATTTCAAGATTCAAAAGGTAAATAAGATTTATGGTTTTTGTTCTTAGATGATTGCTGGGCTGAGCTAGCGCGTGATAATAAGGTCATTTTTCATCCTCTTCTTTCTTGAGATGATTACATGAAAACCGTTTGATTTATTGTGAAGGTTTTGGACGAGGAGTTACTTTTAAGAAAGATTTTGAGTAGTTAGAAATTGAGGGTTATAGTAAAAAAACTGGTTTGGATGTGGTTTTTATGTGGAAGAACTAAGAACAATAACTTGCTCAGATGTAAATTTAAAATGAGTAGTTAAAAGAAGAATGATTAGAAATGATTAGTTAAAAATAAATTATTTTGACGAGTGAGAAATAACTGATTAGAAATGAATTGTTAAAAATGAGGAGTTATTTTGAATAGTTATAAATGAATAATTAGAAATGAGTGGTTAGAAATGAGAAGTTATTTTAAGTAGTAAAAATGAATAGTTATTTTAAGGAGTTACCCAAAACTTGTTTGGATGAAATTTTTCAAGAAGGAATTAGTAAATCCTCAATCTAAATCCCAAAACAAACACCCCTTAGAATTCTGATTTCTGTTTAATATGATTTCAGGGTTATCTGGTGCCGAAGAAATCGACATTTCCATCTGGCATGAAGGCTCTTGCAGATTATGTTCACGGCAAGGGTCTTAAGCTTGGAATCTATTCAGATGCTGGGTAGCGACAATTTTCAAATCCATAATCTATATATATTTTTTCTCATTTCACAACTTCGTTTTGATTTGGATTTTTTTGAGACTCCCACGTCAATTAAGGTAGAAGGTTCGAAAAAACTAGTGAACTCTTGGGTCATGCGCACCCAATACTTATCCAGATTGTTTGCAATTTTGGAAACTTTTTAATCCATATGTAGAATGAATGTAGTTTCTATTATGATAAATATTTATGAATTTGGTAAGTTATAGCGGCCAGAGATTAGTTTTCAAATTTGATGATGTACATATTTGATTTATTAAATTAAAATATGGGATAATTCCAATTCAAAAAACTCAACCTTTTGAGACATTGGTGAGACATTAATGACTTGTGCATGGATGATGAGTTGAAAATTTTAAATATTTGGGACAAATTTTGTTTTTAAAAAATGAATACCATTAAAATTATATTTCCAACCTTTTCAAATCTCTTTTTATATTCTTTATTCATTAAGTCTATCTACCATATGCACGCATTAACTTATCGTTCTACTGTGCAGGTATTTTACTTGCAGCAAAACCATGCCGGGCTCTCTTGGCCATGAGGAACAAGATGCCAAAACCTTTGCTTCATGGGTATGCACAAAAGGGATTTTCATTATCAAGTTTTTCCAAATTAAAGCAAACTTTTTTCCTCTTTTTCTCCTTTTCCTTTTCCCTTTCCTACTTGTTCTTCTTCCAGTTGGAAAATTTTTGTTGATGCACAATGTTTTACTTGGCAGGGGATTGACTATTTGAAGTATGATAACTGCAACAATGGTAACATTAAGCCAACTGTTAGGTAATCTAAATTGTTACAACCATAAATCAATCACTTCAATTTGGTATTATATGTTGGTTTGAAAGATGAAGCAGCCTGTTGATTAACTTTTCTTTTTCAGATATCCAGTCATGACTCGAGCGCTGATGAAGGCCGGGCGTCCCATCTTCTTCTCTCTTTGTGAATGGTAACTGTTAAAAGTGGTGATATAGTTAAATTTACTCCAATTTATAAGTTTAGGCTTTTTGAATTGCTTGATGCTTACATGAGGTCTAGAATTGATAATAATTAAATTTACCTTAATCTATCCATTAAGATTTTGGATTCAAGTGTAACAACTTATCAGCTTGTTTCTAAATAAAGCTGTTTCTTATCTATTCTCCATTTATGGATTTTTCTCTCATGCTTTGCTCTGCAGGGGAGACCTGCACCCTGCTTTGTGGGGCGATAAGTTAGGAAACAGCTGGAGAACTACTAACGACATCAACGATTCATGGGAGAGGTTAAATTTCAAAAAAAAAAAAAAAAAAAATCTTAGGCGCTTACATTTTAACATGTTAAATTGAAAGACTAAACATTTTAGATTTCATTTGCAGTATGATATCTAGAGCAGACCTCAATGAACCATATGCTGATCTTGCAAGGCCCGGTGGCTGGAACGGTAGCATATTCTCCATATCAAAACAAATCTTAACTCATTGGGGTAATTTTTTTTTCATATTGATTAATCATTCTTGCAAACTGTTATCAGATCCTGATATGCTTGAGGTTGGTAATGGAGGGATGACTAAAGATGAATACATTGTCCACTTTAGTCTTTGGGCCATTTCCAAGGTATTGTGCAGCAAAACCTTATGTTCCTTTCCTTGTATCATTTTGAGGTTGAAAGGCCTGTTTGGTAATTTTTTTACTTGTGGGGTGGTGTGGTGTTTGCAGTCTCCACTTCTTCTTGGTTGTGATTTGAGGAATCTAACAAAAGAAACAAAGGAGATCATAACTAACACAGAAGTCATTGCAGTTAACCAAGGTATAAAATTCATGACCTTACACTTCATTCTGTCATAGATGTTATTGCTTGCTTCTCTATCTCACCGAGTTTGCTTGATAACTCCCGAAACAGATCCCCTCGGGGTCCAGGCCAAGAAGGTCAGAAGTGAAGGTGATCTAGAGGTAAAATCCGACACTGATACTTTTGTTGCAAAACAAGTAAGATAAAAACACCCATTTGTTTTCTGCTATTCCAGGTTTGGGCAGGGCCTCTCTCCGGCTACCGAGTAGCAGTTGTACTGCTCAACCGTGCGCCGTGGCGTAACGAGATCACTGCCCAGTGGGATGACATTGGAATCCCTCCAGACAGTAATGTTCAAGCAAGAGATCTTTGGCAGGTAATTTTCTAGCATCCCCAAACTTTCATGTGTGTTATGTTCAACGACAATCACATGAGTTGACCTAGTAAAGAGGATTTTAGAAAACTCTCTCGAGATTGTGGGTCAATTCATTGATGGTCATCTATCTAAAATTTAATTTTTTACGAGTTTTTTTTACAACCAAATGTTGTTGTGTAAGGCGACTTGTCTCATGAAAACAATTGAAGTGTGCATAAGTTTGGCTCAAACACTCACGCGTATATATATTATATATATATAAAAAAGTTATGTTTCAATTACATGTATTTGTGATCTCTGACTGTGAGTTGAATTTTGCAGCACACTACTTTGAAGACTATGTTTGTAGCAAATTTGACAGCTACTGTGGATTCTCATACTTGCAAGCTCTATATTTTGAAGCCAATTTCTTAAGGTTGAAGACATTGGTTTCACATTTGGACATGGTTATTGGCATTGCAAGAAATAAGGTTTTGGGCATCATATTCCACATTAGAGTTCTGAATGATTTATGGAACATTTTTGTCCACTGCTCTATTTTTGAAGCTCTGCCTCAGTTTGAGGGAAAATAAATTAAAATGTCAGCATTAAGTCTCCTCAATGTAAATGGTTCTGAACACCCTAAAAAATCTTTTTGTTAGCTTAAATAAGTTATCTATAATCTATTAAAAAGTTTTAGTGTGCACCAAAATCATTTTCCACTATTTCAACTCTTTATCAGCCTTAAATTTACCGGTCACTTATAATTAATAAATTCTCTCTTTTTTTTAGTTACAAACCAATGACGAATCGAAACACATTCACCCCTGAAAAAAAGACTCAAAACATTTTCATTTCTTCCATCCTGGTGTTTTTTAGTTTAACAATTGGGAAAAGAGATGGGAAGAGACTTATTAAAAGATCATGAACATTATTATTGCCCATCCTCTCTGTTAATTATTGTTATTGTTATTTTTATTTTGTGATAATTTAATGACTTCATTAAAAAGTAAAATAAAATGTAATGAATTAATACAGGAACTTTATTTAATAAAGTTCATCATTAAAACAAATCATAATGCATTAGAAAAAAAATATATTAAAGGTTGATACATAATAAAGAAGGTTTAAGTTCATCATTAAAACAAAACAGCAGAGACAATATATTAAAGGTTATTACCTGATACCATATGTTTCCTAGTTTATTTTATAATTCGTATTTATATTTTTTTTGTCTACATAGTATCTTTTATTTTAAACTAGCTAATTTTAAATTATTTTCATCTTCATGATATTATATTTTAAAAATATAGTTCGTCATTTAAAGGATATTTTCGTAATCAATTTTGTACTGAGTTGATAAAGTAGTGATGAGATAAAAATCAAGTGTTCATAAAGTAGTGAAATATCGATTAAAAAAAGTAATTAATCATCGATTGTTATTTATGAGATTTAATTAAATCATAAGAACTAAATTTGAAACATGAGTAATACCTAAAGTAAATTATAAAGTGAATGGATATAACCGTAATTTCGAAATTGGTGTGCGAACGAGGGAATCAACCTCATTCACAAGAATTAGCGCGAGAGTGTTTCAGAAGAAGAAGAAGAAGAAGAAGAAAAATGTCAGTGTTCGAGGGCGTGGGATTAGGGTTAGCTTTTCCAAATGCAAACTCCAGTTTCAAGTTTCCATCAAATCCAGGACTGTTCCTCAAATCCGTCACTTCAATCCATGAATTTCAACCAATTTCACTTCGTTCTCGTGCATTGATTTCTGAAAACGGCCACGAATCGAAGTTCGATGCCAAGAACAGTTCTATAGCGCCTGCTAGTGACGCCAAGGGCTCTGGAACCTCTGCTAGAAGCCGTCGATTGCTGAAGATCCGTGAAGAGAAGCGCAGACGGGAACTCGATCGTCTCCACAATTACCCTGCCTGGGCGAAGTAGCTATCTCTATCTCTTTCTTTGTTCATTATGATTGTGTGTTGCGTTGTTTTCGTTGTTTTTGATTGCTTATGGAAACGACGGGGATTTGACAGAGTGTTGGAAGATGCCTGCAAAAACGATGCGGAATTGCGCGCTGTTCTTGGCGATAGCATTGGTAATCCAGAGGAAATGAGGAAAAAGGTATCTCGGTTTGGTTGATATTCATATTCTCTATTTTTTTTTTTAATATCTGCCTTTTGTATGCTCATTCATTATTGTTCAGATGTTTTCACTTGTTTGATCGACGAGAAACCTTATTAAAGTGCTTGCAAGTAGTTTGTAGCCTTATCTTGTTTGATATCGATTGTTGATTCGCGGTTGTTTTTGGATATCTGCTTGTTTTACTTGCTTATTCGTTACTGTTAAGATGTTTCACTTCAGTTTGAGCGATGAGAAACCTTAACAAAATGCTTGAAAATTGAAAGTAGTTTGTAGCATATTTAGGATTCAATGTTTCCTTTCTTAATTTATCGGTATGACGTGAGAAAATGAGATTCACCTTATCTTGATGATATCATTGAATATGTCGCGTAATGAGTTCATAGATGAGGATGATATCATGGAAACTTGGAAAGTTCTTGGTAGAAATATTATCTCAACGAAGAGCCTTTTTTAGATAGTCAAAAGGAGTATTTCATTAGTTTTCATAGGCTTGCTCATCTGAGTTGTATCCTAGCATAGGCTCTTTTTATTATATTCTTTCAAGATCAACTTTGTTCTCACAAAACATTTTGCTGCAGAAATTTCTCATGACTAATAATTCGTATAGAAATATGTTGTACTTGTACGTAAACTTATTTCTTATATATTGTCCATCACAATCCGTTAGCTTCTTATTAGAGTTCTAAAAACATTCTGAATCTCATGTCTTGAACATTTGCCTATAATTGCATTCACATTGTTCTGATGAACAGAATAAGCTCCGTTCTGTAATGTATCAACCAGAAGAGAAAATACATCTAGTTTTTATTTTTTTCATAGAATTCCTGTTAAACAAAGGTATTTTCTTATTTTTGTGCATAGTTACATCTTCCAATGTGATTGTGACAGGTTGAAGAGAGAGTTCGGAGGAAGGGTAGAGATTTCCAAAAGTCTAAAACGGGTTCCATCCTTGCCTTCAAAGTCAGCTTTAGAGAGTAATCTATTCGATAAATGCCCATAACTTGCTTACCATCCTTTTTGGTCTTCACTAGTATAACTTCATTCCAGTGCCAAAATGAAAGCCTAATTCTCTATAATAAAAGAAAAAATTATTCCATTTTTTCTTGCAATAGACCAACTTGTCAAATGAGAGTTTGTTCTTCTCAATTTCTCAGGTCTTAAATCTGTTTTGAAGAAAATGTTTAAGACCTGCAAGTGAAAGGTTCCAGGCTTCTACCAAGTACTAGTTCTGCAAGTTCTCTTTTAAATCAAGCTGTATTTCAATTAAATAAGTTTTATTATGGCTTCCTTACATGATATAATTTAGTTTCAACTTTGGGTTTTCCAAATGTGCAAGTCATGAACTTTTGGAATGTGTTCTTTTGCTTTTATTTTTTATATGTTAAATCACAATTGGATATAGTTACTGCTTTACACGCAGTATCATTGGTTAATATGCTTTTCTTATCTTCTTAGCTGATATAAGGAAGGGAATATGCATTCTGGTTATTTATTTATCTAGTCGCTCATAAGTTTACTAGTCAGCTATCTGAAATATATTGATGGGAGGGTTGGTCATAATTGAAATGCCGAATCATGATAAATTTCTAAGCAAATGACTATATAATTAGTTCAAACCTCATATATTAAGTTTTTCTTCTTTTTGGTAAATTTGTAGTCCAATACAAAACTGAACAATCCCAGAACACAGTGATATTTGAGTTCTGCTATACATTTCTTGACATCTTTGAGCATCCTTTGGCTTATTTTGTCCTTGTTTCGTGATTAACTGTGAACTGATTCTTAAGTGTAACCATTGTTTTTCCACTGTTACATTTATTTGCATGTCTTGTGAATCATTTAATCATCCTTAGCTGTTAATAAAGTGAAAATTATTCATATTTTTGTTCATGTGGTGACAAATTGTTCATTTAACTTTTGAGACATTTCGAAGTTGACCATTTTAAGTTACTGACCACCATTTTTTTTTTCTATTTTGCTGTACAGTTTCAATCCTCTTGATTCCTACATATGGTTTGAGCTTCTTGGATCACCATCTGATCGAGATGTTGATCTTATCGGCAGCGTAAGTTAATATTGACATAGAATGATTTTCATTATCAGAATTATTCTTTTCCTTAGACCTGCTTAAACTTTTATAATGACCATCTTCCATTTCCCTATATTTTATGTGCATCCCTTAATGACTTAAATGCTCTTGTAGTCTATATTACTTACATTACGAGTAATCGTGCAGGTTATCCAGTCATGGTATGTCATGGGTCGATTGGGGGCCTTTAACTCTTCAAATTTGCAGGTTACTTCATATGTCTTTGAACCTAATTAATTTATACTTCATTAAAGCGCCTTACCCTAATTATCTTAAGTCAATTACTTGTCTTTTTTTACCTATGACGCAATTATAAATTAATTCCTTAGTTAATCTCTTTAGTTATATACTTGAATGAGGGAAGACCTTTTGGGCAACGTTTTCAATATTTTCTACAGATGACTTTTTGTTTTGTGGAGATAACATTTACATAAGAATATATCGCTACTTAGTTGTCTTGGCAGCTTTATATGGTTGAAATAGGCACTAGAGTGACATGAAAAGATATCGAAGCTATAGATGCTGATTGAATTGCTAGATAGTTTTAATAAAAAACTTGGTTGAATTAACTATCATGTGGTTAAATAAAGGCCTTAAGAATAAGCTGCTTAGAGGGAATGACTTTAATCATAGTGGCGACCTACCTAGAAAATAATTTCCTACAAGTTACTTTACAATCAAATGTCGTAGGGGCTAGAGTAAGATGATTGTTTTGTAAGAATAGTCAAGGCGTGCGTAAAATGGTTCATGCCCTCGCGAATTTAAAAAAAAAAGAAAATTGTTACATTTATTGCAGCTGGGGAATTCATCCATGGAGCACAATCCTCTCTATGATGCAGATAAAGGGTCTAAAGTGATGCCGTCATCTTTTCATGATATCAGTGATGTTGAGTTTCAGGACAATTGGGGCCGAGTTTGGTAAGAGTTCTCGAAACTAACTGTATTTCCATTGCTCCATGTTGATTTGTATACTTCTCAATATGGAATTCAAACAAGCTGCGATAATGTATGACAGGGTCGACCTTGGTACGTCTGATTATTTCGCCATCGATGTACTATTGAACTGCTTGACTGTTCTGAGCTCAGAGTAAGTTTGAGTTTATAACAAATGCTGCTAAAATTTAAGGTACTTATTTTATCTAATTAAAGGAACTTGTTGGTTTTTTTTTTTTTTTTTGACGTGCAGGTATTTAGGCATCCAACAAGTTGTGTTTGGGGGACGTCGGATGGGCGATTGGGAAGAAGGAATGACAAGCCCCGAATATGGGTACAAGTATTTCAAAATCTAACTTCTTTAGAATCTTAATTATTTTTTTTATATAAAAAATGAGAGAATATTTTGCTTGTACATAATTCCTCTTTGAAATCCCAAGTCTTCGTCAAACTTCTGCCGGTATTATAGCAAATTTTTAGCCTTAAATTAGTAGATTTGAGAATCTTGCATTCAAAAAATTGAAAAAAATTCTCCCCACCCAAGACCAATAAGAAGGGAATTCAGACTAGAAGAAAGGATTTCCAGTTTTCTTTTAGATTTTTTTTTTTTTTTGGATAAGAAAGTTTTCTTTTAGTTTAACAAGAGTAAAGCACAAAGAAGTTGAATGTTCATAGGTTGCTCTTCAGATTTTTTTTAGATTCGACTCAATTGTTTGAGTTGTAAGTTTCTTCAATCCAAACATTGGTTGAATAATGAACTCTCTACATTCCAACCGTGAAACTTCGAGTTTTTTTTTTTTTGCTTGGATTGTTCATGTCAGAGTTATATTTAGGTGAACAACATTTTAACTCAAATTGGATCAACCCAAATTTATTTTAAGATAATTTGAATCAACTTTTTAAATTTAATTTATTTGAATTCTACCAACTTGTACTGATTGATTGAGTTTTTCAAAGTTATTGACTTTGAGTAGTTACAGTAGACTCCTACCAGCGGAAACAAGGATTCATAATCAGAATCCTAACCCATAAATTTATCATTGTTTTCACCCTTAGCAGTTATATGTAACCCATTTCTAATAGATTCTGTACCGACTATTTTTTTTTTTTTTTCTATTACATACGATTAAACATAAATAATAAAAAAAGGATAAATTACTAAATTGATCTCTAACAATTGAAAAAAATATATATATAAGATTTTTTTTTAATGTAAAAAAGAAGAATTTAATCTCTTACTATCTAATAGTTATGATAACAAAATACAAATAACCTACTTCAATTTGTCGTGATTGTTAGGCTATCAGATTTGTCCAAATCTTAATCTGCTTGGTACATTTATATGATAATGATATCATTCAAAAGCCAAAAAGAGAACACAACTATGAATTCAATAAATTGTTATAAATCGTTGACAAGTGATCGATCCGTGCACTATTACAAGAAAGGACGCTCCCTCAATAAGATAGCTTCTTGGGAGAGTATATAAACACAAAAACAACACCACAACAAAGTATTCAGAAACAAGTAAGAGTTCAATAAGATAGATGATGGTGTACAACAATGGGTTAAGAAACTGGTAAAAGGGAGGGTTAGCCATAAGAAAGCGAGGGCAGTTAGCAGGGTGGTTCGGGTAAAGGTAACTCGTTCAACTCCTTCACCACATAGAAGGTGGGTTTACGAGATGACGGTTCTAAGTCCTACTGCATTAGCTTCTCTGTTTCGGTATGTGCAGAATTAGCCAGTCGTCAATAGAATGCCATGTACCTTTTTACAAATCTCAACCATCGAATACGTAGGTCGGTTTGAACACGAGAAAATGTGATGTGGAAAAACGTTGAACCCCCATTCGCAGTTAGTTTGGTGCATTTGGAAAGTGTTTAAATCTTCAAAATGGGAAACTCTCTCAAAGCACCAACCTGAACGGCGAGGATATATTAAAACTTATAAGTCCTCTACTATCTTCTTTATGTCATTGAAACTCCTGCAATGCAAGATTCAACTCTTGTGCTGACTTTGCTACCGATCCCCTTTTTCTGTGCCAAAGAAAAATGATGTGCAACAATATCGATTAAAGTTCTCAGCTATATATGTATGATAATAAACCAAACTTCCATTGAGAAACAAAAAGAAACCCACAAAAAAAATTAAAATGAAAATGATAATTGTTTGTAGTTTTGAAAAATTAAACAATAAAAGCAGCACTGTGTAAATTCCTAATATGTGGTTATTAGTTTTACAGAACTTCAAATTGATATCGTAGTGAACTACATTTTTTATCAAATAAATGAATATATGTAATTAATTTTTTTTAATCAAAATGGTCAATCCATTAATAAAGGAGGGTGAGTATAGAAAGATATCTTGTAAAAATACAATGCTTTTTAAAAGCATTTAGTTAGTGTTTTCTAAATAAGCATTAGCTGGTTACGGGTTCAAATCTCATCCTTAAATATTGTTCAATAAAAAAAAAGGTTTTAATACTACTTATGAAGAATTTTTAAAGAGTTTGCACCTCAAAAGGGATGGCAGGCAACGCTTGACTTTTTCAAGCTCGATGAAGCAGAGGTTGCATCGCTCCAACCTACAAACGTCCATAATAGACACAACCACTTAATAATACAGTCAAGATATGATATTTATATTATTCTAAAATATATAAACATAAAAAAGAAAAAAGAAAAAAGAAAAAAAAAAAAGAATGTATGAAACCTTTGTTCTGCCTCAATATTTACGCCGACAGATGAAGTTGCAGATAGCGTTGAATAAATCACCGAGCCAAATGTCCTCACCAGCTTAAGAAGCATTTCCATAGAAATGTCTACAAACCTATACTCTTCCATGAATTTAAATTAGTAACTTAACCAAACCAAAGAACTCTTAATTCCAGTATAATGTCTCAAGTTGGCAAGAGTCTTACCACCTCAGAGTTACAAAATATGTACTCCGAAACCGCAAACGATAATTATGTTTTTTTTTTTTTTGTTATAATACACCATTTTGGTTATGTGGGTTGGATTTTGTTCCATTTCAATCCATGTACTTTCAAATGTCCAATTATAGTTCCTAAACACTTTCTTAATATAACTTAAAATCGATCCAAATAATACTTTTACTGGAATTGATTAAATAATAACAATAGTTTTAATTTTAATACAAGAAATAACTTTCCAAAATCTAGAGAAGGAATGATAATCAAGACTAATTTAGGAGTTTTTTTTTTTTTTTTGTATAAAAAGAGGAGTGAAGCCACCACTGCTCAAACCTTCTATCAAATCCTATATCAAATTTATCACTCAACCACTATTAATATTAATTCTCGAACAAGTATTTTATTGTCTCAACCACTATTAACAACAATCTCCAAACGAGTAGATAATTATCTCAATCACGTCCAACATCAATCTCCAAACGAATAGTTAATTACCTCAACTACCATTAACCCTTCTACTTCACTCTGCTCTACTTTTTTTTACCAAATCCAAACACAACCTTAAGGAACAAAACTACCAATAAAAACTTTGATTAAAATTAGACATTTGAGAGTACACATATTAAAAAATGAACAAAGATCAAAATGAGTATTTTAACAAAAAAAAAATTAAATCAAAATATGGATTGTGTGTGAGAACGAAGAATAGAGGAATAGAGAAAGAGAAAATAGACCTATCCAAGTCACTTTCAAGGAGGCCAGAAAGAACGGGCAGAATGCAACTGCAGATATCCAAAGTGATGACTTCAATTTTATCGGTCAAAATACTAATAACATCAGCGGCAACCTGCACAAACAGTGTTAGGGTAGCTAAAATCAGAAAAATAGAATATAAATAACATCAGCGGCACCTGCACCAACAGTGTACATGATATACATACTGCGTGATCGGCCATTTTCTCCATCGCAGACACCGCCCCTTTAATGTCGCGTCTTTCCCAATATCTATAGACAGCCTAGAAAATAATAACATGCATGATTTAAAAAACGTACACTGATATCAAACTTAAACTTCAACAGCACAAAGTGACCAACAACAAATAACATACAATGCTAGTCCCCCCGAACTGCAGTTCGAACAGCCCAGTCAAGAATCTCCTGATTACACTAAAGAATTCTGGCCTACTGATTCGACCATTCCGACTTTATCAAGTTCTCCGTGTAGGAAAAAATTGCTTTGAGAAAATTTTAACCATCCCTTTTTGTTGGAACATATGGAAAGCGCGTAAAAGAAACTCTTTCAAAGCAAGAAATCTACGTCTTTTTCCAAGAATATAGTTATTTCGGTTCTCTTCTATTTCTTCATTATAGTTAAACCACTCTCCTTTCTAGTTGAGGCTACTAATGGTTTCTAATATTCTTACAAAACTCTCCTCTAATATTTATTTAGATTCCATAAAAAGAGCTAAGGTTTTATAAAAGAATATCAAACTTTATTATACTATATAACAATACTGGCAAAATAATGCAACTCCTTCAATCTATTCATATAGCATGATAAATGTGCAAGCAAGCAACCGTTAAGAATTGAAGGTTCTCATTACTTGCAATTTTGCTGAGCGAGATTGCATCGAGTTGATGAATTGATCATGCTGTTGTAGAACATTTGCTACGGTATCCTCATCTGTTGCAGGTGCTACTGTTTCCTTCTCGGTAGATCGACGATGACCTCTCTCTCTCTGTCATGAAATTAGTTAAAGAAGTGATTGAAAAGGTAAAACCATGTGAGAATTCAAAATTTTTAATTCGTGTTTCATTAACTTTTCGGCCACAGTTATTTTTCATAATCCACAATCAATCACGATTCAAGAAAGCTACAACTCACAATTTACCAGACGAGGGTTGAAAAACAGAACAAAGACAGTTGAAAGTTTGAATGTTTGAATGTTAAAAACAAAGCCAGTAAAAAAGGTTATAAAGTAAAAATAGCAGCAACAACTTTCAAGAGAGTTACACAATTGTCAATTATGAACAAGAAAAAAAGTTCCATCAAATGAGTTCGTACCCCGTTGTTTAATGGAAGATTGTCCAGTGCACCTCCTCTTACAGGGGAAGCATTATATGCTAGCCGGTTAAAATTAGAACTTTCTCTTTTCTCCCAATCTACAACACGTGAGCGCATTCTCCCTAAATATTGCCCAAAAAACTGTCAGGCATCATTTGTTAAGTGAAAAAATACATCAATAACTAAATATGACAATACCTCCTCTTGTAGCTTCAGGAAAAGATGCATCTCTACTTATTGCATGCCCTCGAGATTCATCTAGAACAAAGAGAAGTAGCACAGAAGCAAGAGCATGAGAAACAACATCAAAAGTATGTAGATAGAATAAAACGGCAAGTCAAAATAAAGAAGATAGATGCAAATGACATCATGGGCATAGTCCGGAAAGAACCTCCATATAAAAATGAAACATGATCGCAGCACCTATCGTAAATATAGTCAGTCTTTCCAATTGAGCGGTATGAGAAAATATGAAATCACATAAATCAAAAGATTAAATAATCAGATAATGACCTTCATGCTTGTAGTTTGCTGTTGCCTCTTTTGTTTCTGTTTCATTCTTGCCAGATCCAATATATCTTTCTTCTTTCACCATCTTCTGTGGAGCCGATACTCCTTGAATTGAACCAATACCATGCAAGGAATTCCTATTATCTGCACTGGTGTTCATATCAGCAGCTTTCCAACCTCTAGATTCAGAAAGAACAGAGTTAGTTGAATTATCAACTTCATCTCTTCCATTTGGAAACCTCCTATTATCAGTAGTTTTCAATAGCAATGGAACTTGAACTGCTCTTCCAGAAACATCAAGTTCCTTTCTAGAATCATCCTGCTCATGCCTTGAATTTGTCCTGGGTTGTGGCATTGCTCTTCCAGAAACATCAAATTCCTTTCTAGAATCATCTTGTTCATGCCTTGAATTTGTCCTGGATAGTGGCATCGCTCTTCCAGCGAAATCAAAGTCCTTTCTAGAGTCATCCTGCTCATGCCTTGAATTTGATCTGGGTACAATTACAGGTATCACATCTGATCTATTGAAGATTGGGTTGTTGAGTGTTGAAGTAGCCTTCACAGAGTTTCTCTTCTGTACCACTGCACTAGGTGCTGTTGTTGAGCTAACTGAATTAGTCTTTGGGCCGGTATTTAAACTGATCCTTTGAGGAGTACTTGGTCCATTTCCCATGGCTTCAATCAATACAAAAAAATAATCATGATTGTTTATTTCAAGTTCTACAAATGGAGAGGTTGTGCCAATAAAAAAAAATCCAAAACGAAGAGTAGTTCAAAAAGTAACAATGAGAAATAAAAGCGAAATCCTATAAATGAAAACAAAAAAGACAAAAGATAAGGAAATTACTTACATGGCAAAGGTTTTGGATCCTTCACAACCTCTGTACTTTGAGAAACTGACAATCTTCCCAATGTTTTAGTTTCCTTCAAGGGTGGATCGGAAGTTTGTGATACCGACAATCCACCCAAATTAGCCTTGTTATTGTTCACATTTTGCAGTGGTAGATTACTGCTGGATTTAGGTTCGGTGCGACCATTTAACCTGTTGATGTTATTAACAGCATAGGGCTCCGTGCGCTGTGCAAGAGGCAAATAAAAAATTACATCGAGTTAAAAATTGTAAACAACCTGAAAGAAAGAAGTGACCAATCTCTGTACAGAGTATGTATACATAACGCATTGTACCGTAATGTCTACAACCCACACTCCAACACAGCTCTGATTGTATGAACAACCCAGAAGTTTTCCCTCGTGAACAGTAAGATCAGACAGCCTAGACCAACCAACTTCCACACCATCATGACATCTTATTGGTTCCCATGAGAAAACCTATGAAGTAGCACCATTGTATAAATATAAAAACTAAATTTGAAAAAGTTGTTGCTCTGTAGAGATGAAAATCCATTTGCACACAAAACATTACCTTCAAACTTTCATGCAATCCGCAAAGCACTGTCCTCCCATCAGGATTAAAAGTTAAACAACGGACTCCACTGGTCTGAAAGAAAATAGCAGACGGTCCACTATCAAAATGTTCACATATACATAGTTATATTCAGAAGCCAGGACAAGAAAAACGCATTTCAAAAAATACCTCAGGTCCAGCCGAACCAATCAACTCAAAGGATTCAAGGTCCCAAAATTTAACAGTTTTATCTGCTGAACCTGAACAACAGAAAGAAAATTAAGATAGGATTCAATAACAAGCAGATCTTGTATTTCACATATGCTAAAATTCACCAGTTTACATTTAAAACTTCAAGCAAGAGAAATATGAAATGCGCTATTACTACTGTTTCACATAATTGTTCTGGTTTCAGGGTAGACTGACTCCAACTGCTTTCTCTTCATGTAATTTTTTTATAGGAAACAAAAACATCTTTATTGATAAAGTGAAAGTGTTGCATAAAAGCCAAGTGTTGCATAAAAGCCAATTGAAATAACAATAAGGATCAATCAGCAAAATAGATAGATAAATCAGTATAAACAAGTCCAAAAGTGTGAGGAACTAGAGGATGGGTGTTGAATGAGCTTGTAGCCGGGTAGGTCGAAGTCAACATAGCCAAAAAAATGTCTTTATATTTTGCTCACATACCAGAAAAATGATGTTCATGTGCCAAGAACCGATTCTGTCGAATATGACCAAAGGAAGGAGAAACAACCAAAATCAGGAAAGTTCAGCGCAGCAAACAGACACGAAGAGACGATGATATATCCCAACGATGTAAGGTACACGATTTTAAGCCCTTGTTGCCTGTACCCAAGAGAAGAAGGTCACATAAACACCAAAGGAGGATCAAAAGATGAAAGTCCATTGTTGGTGAGTTGACCCAGAAAAGATTGGCAAAACTAATGCATAAAGAGATCGAGTGATAGGCATAATGATTCTATCTTCGGAGAGCCGCAATCGGGAAAAAAGATCAATCGTCGATGATGAGATGTCCACTCTTTGATAAATGATCTCTAGCAAAAAAATAAGGAACAGGGTGAGCTCCTTGACTCATGCATGGAGAGGAGAAGAAACGAAAGGAAGGATTGTCGAGGTTCAGCAGACGCATGTGAAGAAGTAGTCACGAGGAAAAATGCATATGCCAGTGGAAGAAAGCAACAGGTTTTCTTTCTAATACAAAATTAAATATTGTTCTCCTTTTAGGGAATGTCGCATCCACTTTAAAGTTGGCCATGTTTAACTTGTAAACCTCCATAAAACGTTTTGATGAAAGTTCCTAGAAGGCCTTGGCAACATCAACAATTTCAATTTGCTGGGTGGCTACCTTTTGTATCGTGAGTCCGTGACAAAAATATAGAAAGAAAAAATAAAATAAAAAGCTGAAGAAAATATGTATTTAAAAATACAAAGGATCTACCCAGCTGTAAATGAAGCAAAAAATAACAAAACAACAAACATTATTGTTTCCCAGGGTAAAGAGAGAGAGTGGTATTCAGAAAGCACCCTTGTGTCTTGGTTGTTGTTCCAACCAATCGAGAACCAGCACCGAGAAAGAAATATAAACTTTAATTAATCTTACAGGATCTGCTCTATAGGTTGTACACTCTTTTAATATTGCAACTGATTCTATGGGGATGAAAGCAAGAGCAAAGAGACTAAGGTAAAAGTGCATAACAAACCTGTTGCCAGCAAAAACTCATGTGGGTGAAAGTCTATACACTGAATCTGACCCTCATGGCACTTGAAATCATGCAACAACTTTCCAGCAGTTAGATCCCAGAGCTGTTAAAATAAGAGAATATATAAGAGAAGGTTCTTTTTAATTGGAAATGATAATTCACTGAAAATAAAGCTACCAATTCTGCATGTAACAAAATATTCAATCATCTAGAATTTATAATATATATATACACACACACACAATTTAAAAATCAATCACATCTATCATACGGCCAAAATCCAAAGAACCTTCTCATATAAATAAGAACCCACAAGTACAACAACTCACGGAAGATGGTTTAAACTAAGCACACCATAAAACTTGCAATAAGCGGCCCAACTATCAATAGTTTCGTTCTTTTACAACAAACACCATAAAAACATTTTTTCAAATAAAATCTCCTTCATGGCTAGGTGTATATGGTGCCAAAGTGATGTGATGTCCAAGCCTAATGGACCAAAAACATTGAAAATATATAAGATTAAAAATATACCTAGAAGAGTAAGTATCTAGGCATATCAATGTCGTGATCTATAACCATTTAAGCATGTGAATATCACCTGCTGGTAAAATAAAGGAGAAAAAAGCTAAAGTGGACAAAAGTAAGAGAATGGCATGTATGTAGAAAAAAAAAAAGAACTAAGAAAAAGTATGAGTATTAAAAGAGTTGTCCTTGGTGAGCACACCTAAGCAAATGATGCAACGCTAGTTCAAGACAGCTCACTTGGCATCAAAAAATACATCAAAGTCGTTTGTGTCAATGCTTAGACACGTCTAGGAAGAAAAAATTGAGGAAAAACACACAAAGAAACAAATTATAAAAACAATATTAATAGAGATGTATAAAAGAATGGGAGACTAGTCCCTAAGGAGTAGCTTGATAGAGGGTTGAGATCTCTAAAGTATGCACCCTTAGAGGTCTCAAGCTCAAAACCCACGAATGAGCATATTGTAAAATCCCTTGTTGCTCTTGAGCTTGGGCATTGGGACAGGCGCAGGTGCCCTAGGATATGTAGTGAGGTCAATTATTAAGCCAAGGAGCTATCTTCATGTAGGCAGCCATGATTTCCCAATTATCACAAGAAAGAAAAACAAAAATGGGAGACTCGGAATCCTAGTTCAAAATTATCGATAACCAAATGAAATAGAAATATGAGAAAGCTCTCCAGGTCGTCAAAATGAAGGAAAGGTATTAAAGACTCTTTTGTTAGTAAGGACTATAAACAAACCACAAAAAGGTTACTAAGGTCAATATTTGTTCTGGTGAGAGAAATGGGACTTGATATAGATGCTACATATGTTTGATTGGACCGGAAAAAAAAAACTTTAGCATTCTCCTTTAAAAAAGACAGTGATAGTTCATGAAACTGAACTAAAAGGAAAACGGTATCTAACCTTCACCGTGTTGTCTTCTCCACCGGATACAACCCAACGTCCATCTGGAGTAAATCTGATTGCATTGACCCCTCGTGTGTGACCTTTGTATGTATGGATACACTCTTTCTTCCTGATATCCCATATCTTAAGATTTGTATCCAAGGATCCAGAAGCAAAAAATTCTCCAAAGGGGTGAAAATCCACAGAAATGCAATTGGATCTATGACCAGTAAGTGTTCGAACAACTAGGAAACATCAAAGGAGGAATCCATAAAGTGGAAAATACAAGTCAACTTCACAGTACAATTATCCAAGGCAATCAGCTATATAAAATTGGAAACTATCAACAAAGATGAGGAAATATGTTGAGGTAATTGAAAGCATACTTTTAGCCTCCTCCAAATCCCAAAGCTTAACTGTGCCACTAGCAGCCCCTGCAGCTACCAATACTTCTGATGAGTCAAAGCTTACAGAATCTATTCCACTCGTATGGCCAGTCAAACTCTGGATGTGAAAGTACAATTAAGTTAAAGTGCAAAGAAAAATGCTATTTACAAACACAGCTCTTTTAGGTACTTAGCTTAAGCAAGTCTGCCAATCTTCTTTGAATTTAAAATAGACTAATCTGTATCTATTATAGTGCACATGGAGAGTATCCTGAATAAAATTGATTGCATCTTGTTTTCATCACAAGAACTATTAGAAGAAGATGCAAATAAATGGTTTCTCTAAGGTTATTTTTGTTAACTTGAGAACAAACTAATAGAGGAAAACTTATGTACACCACTGTAACTGGGATTGGGACGAGATTTTTTGTTATGACGCGGGAACTTGGAGTTTTGCTCCCCTAAACACGGAGCTCCACTAACACGTCCCTAGACTGTGACACCAAGATGCAAGATTGGGGGTCGTCTCGTCTAGGAAATTAATGGCATAGCTGCTTGGGACCTTGAGGGGAGCACACTCTCAAAGCCCATGCGCTCAACCACTACGCCGCCCCTAAGGAACAGATCGGGACAAGAGATAGGAAACCATTAACGGCAGAAATTGAAGCATACCAGGATGGCATTGGGTTTACCAATAGCCCAGAGATTGACTTTGAAGTCTTCGCCCCCTGTGACAAGAACACGGGATGACTTCCTCCCAATCTTCAGGCAATTGACAGCTGAAGAATGAGCCACAAATTCTTCTGTATAGATAATTGTTAAGGCAAACCAATAAAAGAATTCCTCAGCCTCCAAATGTAAAGCAAGGGCTATTTCTAACTAGCAAGCCACAAACGCAAATATTTCCAAATCAAAACATAACACTCGCACACATACACTCAAAGATCTAAAGAAGATACGACAATGAAAATCACAAAGCGAAAATAACCCGATCAATTCTAAATGGTAACACTTCACTTTGAACATTCAAAATCCCTAACTGAACACCGAGACATTGAGAAAGGATACGTAGCTTGTACGCCCGTTTGGTAGTCATGGCATGTATAATCAGGAATTTATGACCAAAATAGCATCAAAACGCGAAGAAAACCTAAAATTGAAATTGCAACAACGGCATTCCACTGTGCACATTCCCAAAATATTTGAATCCGAGAATAGCGCAATAATTAGTGGCACTGCTTCATCAACTACTTCCAATAAGCGACGATCTCCACTCGCAGCACCTTAGATCTCGAAATAAAACCAAACCTAATCTTCCACCACCGCTCCAATCGCCGAACAACGTCACTGCAAACATAAATTTCCGAAGAACAATAAATTAATCAATCAAAAACCTCCCGCAGCTAGATCAAATATATAAAAAAGAAAAACACACACAAACAATCAAAGATGAAAACCAGAAGCAAATCCTCATCAGTCTGCTTGAAGCAAGTCAATAAGAAGTACAACACGCTACGCCTCCAACTCATGGTAGCTTAATCTTTCTCCACACTCACACACAATAACCACAACAGCAGCCGGAAAAATAAAAACAAATCCAAACCAACTTTCAAAGCGCGAAGACGAGAAAAGAGAGAGAGAGAGAAGAGCACAGTACAGTATTTGAAGAACAATAAATTCGAAGTTTCAGGCGTCGCCGGAGTTTGAGAGACGGCGGAGGAAACGGCGGCGTATATGAACACTTCGCTTTCTTCCACCTACAACGGCATCGCCATGGCCATATCCCGCCGAAGCAAAGGTCTTTGAGAGAGAGAGACAGAGAATGACAGAATGCCAAAACTCAATTTCAAAAAAAGAATATAATGGAAATAAAATAAATATAAAAATAAATTTGATAGAGAAGAGAGTGAAGCGCTGTCACGTTTTCTGTCTCCTCTCCCTACGCCAATAAAAAATAAATAACGATCGTTTTTATTGAAATAATTAACAATATCATTTTCTGAAATTGTGCTTTTCTTTTTATTTTTTAAAATTAATTTTAGGTGTGAGAAGATAAATGGTAAGAAAATAATTCTTAAAAAAATGGAAATAAAATACCTCGCGTGTAATTTTTCTTTATTATTATTATTTTTAAATGGTTTTTTCTTTTTTATTATTAAAAGCTCTTTTAGTTGAGCTTGGATAATTTATACAATATAATCATCTAGTCCTATGATATTTAATTGTTAATAAATATTTTTAAAAATTAATTTCTAAATATATGATTCTCATAAATTAAATTAAAGATTGTTCCATAAAATTTTTAGTAATTGTCAATAAAATTTAATTCATTTTTTAGTTCGACAATAATATAGTGAAAATTCGAATTGATAATTTTTTTATTGTTTTTTTTTTTTTTTTTGAACAGGATAATTCTTTTATTGTTATCTATAAGGGTTTGAATTATTGTTATTGTTAACTTATTTCTTAGATATTTCCAACAATTTTCAATAATAATGTTTTTTTTTAAATAAATAATCATTTTTTGGAAAATAAAAATTAAAAGAAAAACGTTTTGGTTAGTGCGAAAGAGACGTGCCACGGACTGTCCCGTGCGGGGATTTATGGGCCAGCCCAAACTTAATGGGACAACTTGGATCTAATGGACCGTTCAGATTTTTATTTTTTTTATTTTTTTTTTAATTTTGGGATTAGTATTAGATTAAAATATAAAGTTTTGGAACACTCTCGTTGTGCATGTCCATATATATATTTTTAATGGAAATAGTTTTCTTTTTTAATGGAAGTTGGACAAAAGCTAACTTCGAACTAAGATGGAAAATAATTTAGATTTATTGAAAACAAAAAATTTAAACATTTGAAAATATATAAACAATAAAATTATTTTTTAATTAAGTATAGTGGCTCAAATGTTTTTTTTTTTTTTGACAATAATATAGAAACTATCATAACATGGGTAACTCACACGAAGGGGTTTGACACTCTCCCATCTTTGAAATACAATAAAATTAAGGGAACACACTCTTCTTTCTACAATTGCGTCTTATTCGAAGATAAAATTGATTGTATTAATAGATGTGCAATTGCATTCGCCTCGTGTATGCACCATAGGAATACGGATCAAAGAAAATTGGTCTGCTAAACATAAAATTTCTTATGCAATTTGGCCAATTTCTAAGTGAGTGAGAGAAAAGTTTATTAGCATCGGGATCACTCTTTGAGCATTTGATTCAACTTCGACTTCCTTCAACTCCAACTCAAATGCATGCTTCATACCATCTCGAATAGCTAATGCCTCTATCTCGAATGGTTGAAATGTTATTTTAACTCTATAATTATCATCAAAATGAATAGTATTTCAATAGTATCATGTATTACATAATAATCAGTTTGGCCACGATTAATTTTTAAAATATTAACTTGTGTATCAATTTTATCTTAAACTTTAAATTCCATTAAATTGCACCTTAAATTCCAATAAAAAAAATATAATACGTATTAAATGAATATAGTTCAAGAAACCGCAAGATTTGTGGTTGAGTTTTTCAACCCCATATTATACTAAAATAATAATAATAAAAAGGTGGCTGATAAAAAGAGTATTTCATGTGGATAAAAACATAAATTTAATGAAGTTTCAAGTAAAATCATATATATATATAATACTTATCGATATAAAAATTGATTGCTACTTTATTTGATAACCAAAATATAATAAAGTTAGATGATTGTTCAATTCAAATAATATGAGACGTGCGTAAATTGATCAAAATACTCATATAATCGATTAAAAAAAACTATACTTAATACAAAGGATTGAAATTGCAAAAGACTGTACAAAAAAAATTGTAAGAGAATTATTCTCCCTCCACTTCTGATTTAAAAACTGTCAAAAGCAAGAAGATGCAATACCGTTAAGTTTACCCACCACTTTGTTCCAATGGCTTTGACGCAATGATTAAACTTTAATTTATCTATTTTTTCTTCTTCTTACGATTAAACTTTAATAAAAACTATGGACTTTTGAATTTCATAAGCATTATTTTTTCAAATTGTTCTTTACTTGTTTGACTATAGTTTATGTATCATTATTTCGACTCATATTTTGGAAAATAATTGTTCTAAAGGAGTGAACTTTCTTTCCGTTGCAAGAAAAAATATGTGAAGATGCTAAAAATAACTTGGTCCACGATGTTGCGTTACAAGGCATAATGAGACGAATTTAAAAAGGCAAAGTGAGCATAATTTAACATTTCATAATTAATCGTTGAACAATTTTGAAAATAATTCACCGTTTTAAAAAGATTGAAAAAAACAATCATCTTAATTTACATTTTGGCAAATTCAACTTTATTGGCATCAGTTTACTCATCAATTCAATAAGGTTAATGTTCAAAAAATGAATTTCAACTTGAGAAAAGGATAGGACGTGCTTTGAGATTATCTATAATTTCATGCCGAAATATAATTTAATTTTGGCATCTTTTGTTATTTTTTTTTTTTAATTTTTTTAAATTAAAAAGTAGCAGAAATTAAATTAAAAGATAGATAATAATAATAAGAAATGACCGTAAACTTTTCTCTTTCAACTTTACTTTTAGTCAAATGAAAAATAATTATTTGAATGAGTACACTTATTTTATTTTATTATATTTTCCTTTATCCACCCACTATTATTGGAATCAAAATACAAAATTAAACAAATTATCTCTCGCCACTCTTTCTCTTCAAAGTGGCCCCCAAACACCTACTTTGTTTGTTTACTCTTTTTTATATGAAGTCCATACCAAAAGGTTCATCTTTTTCTTATTGGCATTTCAAAATAATTTGCATATGATATTTAAAAAATTCCAATATATAATGTCGGTGATTGGAGCCTCAAATTATTAAGTGGAAATATCACAACCACTATGCAAACTAATATTGAGCCTTTATTTTATAGTTATACTTTATGTTTATTAATTTTTTTAAAAAAATATTATGTTATGTTTATCATAGAAGTGTAAATTATAAGCACCACAAAAAAGTGATCATACAAAAATATCATTTGAATGTGACGTTTAGGAATAATTGGGCCATAAATTGATAAGCTTTCAAAAACCTACTTAATATAACAAGGATTTAATGAATTGATCTCGAGTTTTATATGTGGTTGATGCTTTTTTTCCACATTTTGAGAACATAACTTTTGGATAAGTTTTGTCGAACAAAATAAAGGGTTGGTCTTGGGATTAGTTTGAAACAAATTGTTTTTACTTTTTGAATTTTCTAAGAGATAACTCATTAATATGTCATATTCATATCTTAAAGCCCTTATATTTTCAAGTACAAGGTTAAAGAGTTGAATTCTTACTCTCACACCTTATGAAACTTAAAAAAAAAACATATTTCTTGCCGACAAGAATAATAATTCGACACATTATTGTATAATATTATTGTATTTATGAACTAGAAGGTTATGAGTTTGAATCATCTAACCTTTAATTGTTGTTGAGCTAAAAAAACATATTTATTGAAACAATTAAATCTTTTTGCAACGCCCAAATATCAAAATTCAAATTAAAATTTAGAATATGAATTGAGATTATTCAATCTAGAATTGTCAAAAACTAAAAACATTTAGTTTTGGAGTTCATAAGATTGGCCGCAAATAATTTAAAATATGCAACTATCCATTATGGTAAGCCTTTTTTTAATTATAACTTACATATATTTATAATATTTCTCATTTAAATATGGTCGCAAATCTCATTTATGTTACATTATAAGCTTGTTGTAGATTTTGTTACCAAATGCAATATTTTCTTTTTTAGTTCATTACAGAGTGGAGAATGAATCATTGATCTTATAACAACTCCATCAATAATTGTTTTGTAAATAAAATAAGAAAAACGCTAACTAGAAATTGCATGGTTGCAAACACAGTAATAACTCCCTTTCCAACAATAAATGAGGCATAAATAATGAGATCTATATATATTTTGCTGTTTATTATTTTAATTCGATTCACATAAAGCATCCATAGATATTTTGTGTTGTAAATCTCCAAGAAGAAAGTTTAATTGGATTGTTTTCCTCATATAAACCCACATGATTCTAATAATGAAAAAATTGTCCTTTTGTTGTAAGTAATTTGTTTTTGTTTGAATTAAATAAGTCTATAACGTGCTCATAATTTCTTATCCAAACAAATTTATATAAATGGAGCGAACCTCATGCAAATTGTAATCCATTTATTCCAACAAAAGAGGCCAATCATCACATTGGACATAATTAAAAATATTCCCCCTTTGATGATGGTTTGTGCAACATTCTCCCATGAATTAGTTTAGAAACATATCAAAAGATAAATATATTTCGATGATATGTTGATTTGGTTGATTGATTGTAGTTCAATTTAACTTTTCGATTATGAATTTGATCCTAAAAATTCGTATTTGGATGTGTAAGCTGGCTTGGACGGTTATAGATATCTTAAACAAAAAGAAAAATGAAAAAAACAAGCCCCACTAAAAAAGGATCAGTAAAAACAAATTAAATTCAATATCTCTATCATAAAATTTCAAATGAAAAGAAAAAAAGAAGCAATTTTATGACTAAAAAATGGGAACTATAGTAGTTGCTTAGACCATTTGAATTTTTAAAATTAAACTTGTTTTCAATCTCTTGAGAAAATTAGGAAAGTTGTAATGGATAAACTCTTCTCAAAAAATAATTACAAATATAAAAACCATTTGCCTCCATAATCAATAATACATTTTAATACTCTATTATAAATATTCATTAATACTAATACATTACATTATAAATACTTATTAATATAGTATTATAAGAAAGTATATTATAATATTCAATGACTATACTTGTTATTTTTTTTTAAAATGGTCATATTTGTAATTATTTTTCCAAATATTTAAAATCTTAGTCAAAATTCTAAAAATGACAAGTTTTCAAAAACAACTTTTAATTTTTAATTTTTTTTTTTAGTTTTTAAAACATGACTTAATTTTTCAAAAACACAATTTAAAGGTAGAAACTTGAACAATAAAATTTAGAGTGAAAATAGTATTTATGTAGATTTTATTTTTTTAAAAATTGAAAAGCTAAAATTAAATAGTTATGGAACGAAAACTTACATTAGGTTGAAGCTAATTCTTTATTTCTCTACCGGCTTGATGCTTTTATTTATTTTTTTCCTTATTTTTTTTGTTTTTTTGAAAGTAGCTGGCTTAGTGCTTTTAACTTAAAAAGGGACCCTCTTTCATCAAAGTTTAAAACATCTCATTATTTCTTCTTAAAAAGGTGTTGGACGATATTTGGTACAGCTCCTATTTTCGACATTTTGTACCAATTGCCAGCCAATAATCCCGTTCAAGTATTTGAAATGATTTTGTATACTAGTGCTTTTTTTTAAATGAATTAAATTTGTTGAACGTGATTAAATATGATTTCTTGGACTAAAAAAATAAAAAATGTTGTATTTAGTTTACATATTATATTATTATTCTGAGAAGATTTATCTACCTCCTTAAAAATGCACAAGGTTTCAAGTATGCTTGAAAATTACTACTGAATTGAAGCAATTTATAAAAAATAAAAAAGCCTTCCTCTACTTGGTATTTTTCTAAAATTAAAAATTTAACATTGTTTCTTTATGCAACCATGGTATCCATAGAAACAAACATAACTTTTGTTAATTTGGAGGTCCAAAAATGAACTGCAAGTTAAAATCAATTTGTTTACACAAATATAATCTTAGTAGACCTTTGGAACAATTTAAGTATCTCAAGAATCTTACGAGACAGCTGTCTAACTCTACTAAATTATGTAAAAAAAACTCTACTAAATCTACTTGGCAAGAAAATTCGTAGAAAAATATGAATCTTTTCTTTCTTAATCCTTTTTTACCATTAAGCAACTTGGTTTAATACCCTCACACTAACATTTTTTTCATAAAAATCACCCCAAATTCACTGCTAGTGCTGAAAGCTTTTTATGGGCCTAAAACATCATATAAATAGCTTCCAGTGCCATTACTAGACATGAAAAATTCACCAAAACCACTCATTTAATTAGAAAAGTTTACCCAGCTTACACTCTTCACTAGGATAACATTCTAAATCAAGAATTTAGAAGGTGGAAGTAAAAGGTTTTCAGTTGAGGAAATTGATTGAAATTGAAGCAAGAAATTCACCCAACTCTCAACAGTTGGATCAAACTAATCTAACAATCCAAATGATTTCAAACACCCAACTTCATCTAACCCATGTCAGGTAAATATTACTCTCTGCTTAAACTTGACCAAATCAACAAAACAAAGCATCAGTAAGTAACCAAAGAGGATAATGCAAACTATGCTTTTACTCCTACATATTAATGTAAAATAATGAATGCAATGCTATTTTCTCATGATTTTGCTGATTAATGAACTTGAGTTTGGCTCAGAGCAAAACCAATATTTCTCTTGGCCTTTGATGTTCCTCACTGTCTCAACTCAACAATAAAGGCATTTCACACAACATCCACTAAGCTCAATGCTAAATTACGTCGCTAATGAAAGAATTTCTTTAACTTCTCCTTGCCTACCTTCTGCTTTTCAATTACTCAAAAAAAACAAAAGAGAAAATAGAATTTTAGACCCCGTTTGATAACTACTTATTTTTTTATTTTTTATTTTTTAGTTTTTTAAATTTAAGCTTATTTTTATTCAATTTTTCTCCAATGTACTTCATCTTACCTTAAGCAAGTATGTGAATGCTAACCAAATTTCAAAAATAGAAACAAACTTTTGAAAGCTACTTTTTTTTTGTTTCCAAATTTTGGTTTGGTTTCTTGAAATATAAGATGTAGATATTCAAGTAAGAAAAAATATATGGTAACATAGTTGTTGTAGATTTAAATTCAAAAACAAAAAACAAAATAGTTAACAAACAGAACCTTAGCAATTAGCCATAAGCAATGTTACGAAGCATCATACTCTATTTCAGGCTGAAACCAAGTTAGTTAAATAAAAGAGAGAGGATTCAACAGTTATTTCTGCAGTTTTAACTTGTTCTCCCCCAACTTTTCTCAGTTTCTCTTTCATCATTTCCATGCTGATCTCTAGCCAGTTCTTTTAAATAAATAAATACTTGGACAGCATTTATATATCCTACCACAGACAAAAGGCTACTCTTTTGAACTCAAGGACACAGCCTAGAACAGGTCCTATTTAATTAAGGTTGCTGCGCTGCGGCTTGCGTCTCTTTGCCCGGCATGAACAAAGCCTACTCTTATTGAACTATAGACACTCCATGTAACAAAGGTGAAAATGTTCATTAAAGTTTATGAAAACTAATTAGATGGTGTACCCTACTGACAAATATTTAACGGCTAATTTTCTAATGTAATGCAAACATGTTCAAAGAATGCAAAATGTATAATGTTTTGCACTTCTCATCTGAAAACTCTTCTGAGCTATGGCATTGTTCATCAGGAAGAGTTAGTGAATAATAAAGGTGCATAATATGCAAATTGTAATTACTTCCATTACAGCAAAAAGACCCGCTAGTTTTCCAATTTTAAATGATAAGGACATTCATTGTTATGTTTCTACTTTGATGAGTGCTACAAAATAGCAACAAACTCAAACTAGAAAGAAATCTAAGGTTTTTGAACATTGAACAATTTATAACCTTCTTTTTCATAATTAGGTTTCCATACCTCCATCTTCAGCTTCTTTTCTTTTCTTTCTTTTTTTTTTTTTAAATTTGAATCATCTTCATCTATAGGTTTTTTAAAAAATCTTTACGTATAAGTTAATCACATGGTTTTAGAAGTCTCATTTATTGACCTAAATTTAGTTATGGGTAATTCAACCATCATAAGGTAACCTAATGGATCTTGCAAATCATAAGAAGATCAATTTCAGGTGCCTCCTACCTAGGAATGAATTCCCTGTGAATTTCAAATACATATGATTGTCTCGTGATATTAGTCAAGGTTGACCTAACACTCATGGATATCAAAAAAAAAAAAAAAAAAAACAAGATTTGGTGTTCAATATTGTTCCTTAATCCAGAAAGCAATGATCTATTTTAATATTCTACGCGTAGGTATTTGTTCAGAGATATAAGAATGCACTAACATTCCAGAGAGGCCAAGTCAACCAGATCCTTCGTAGAGAAACCCAATTTGATCAGAAACAATCAGGCATCTTCGTATTAAATGCATGTATGATGTAAAGATAAGCATATTATACACCATATGAAGTTAGTCATAAATAAAATTCAATTGGTTTTGTGAGAAACACTTGACAATATCATATCAATTTGAAGCACGTCATGTACCTAATCAGCAATCCACTAAAACCAGAATGCAAGAAGTGGCAATAAATAACTACTCTTACTAAAAAAAAAAAAAAAAAAAAACTCAAGTATATGGGAAGCACATGTCTTGAAAACAAAATGTAGTAGGATCAGTTGGTTATCTCACGAAAATATTCGAGGTGCGAGTAAGCTAGCCTAAACACTCACGAATATATTAAAAAGAAAAAGCACATGCCTAAGTACATTCAAAAACTAACTGGACACATATCAGACACTTATTCCAACAGAGATATATACTAGACACTAGTTGAACTAAGTTAATTTAGGTCCAACATTTGTTAGATGCATATCTAACACTTGTTTAGTAGACTAAATACATATATAATACCAAGACAAAAATAATAGATTTTGATATCAAAATACAACTCGTTTATTTTCATAAGCAATTTCATTAATGTATAAAGTTGAAAATAATAGAAGAAAAAAAGAGGAGGTCCCCCTAGGTAAGAGATTATAAAAGACCACTCCAATTAGAGATGGTATAATAACTATAGTGTTGAAAGAGGGGTGAGCGTTTGCATCAATGTACAACCAAGTTAACTATAGTGTCAAAAAACTTGTACCATGTGGACTTTGGCTTGAAAGATCCTTTTATAGCCTTCTTGCCAAATGATTCAATGAAATGTGCCAATGAAATTTTTCCAAAGAAGCTTCATCTCTTTTTTGAGAGGGTGTTCCTCGAGAGTAAGAGAAATGAGGGATTAGAGATTTGGGGTCCAAAAGGAGGGATATGTGCCAATTGAATGTGGTAAGGAGGTCCAAGAAGTCTTAGCATAGAGACAAGCTAGCATGATGCGAGACTGAGATTTGTGGCATTGTTTGCATAAGACTCTCAATTTTTCAAAACAAGAAACAATATTTTCATTAAGATGATGAAAAGAGTCTTATGCATAACCTTATTGACTTAACTTCCTTTAAGATCATATAGTATCAGAGTCTCGTATCTTAATTTTTTTAAAATGATGCGTCATCGTGTGCTATTTTTTTTTTAAATGTGTCATCGTGTCCTAATTTTTTTAAAAAAAAAATGATGCGTGTCATATAGTATCAATGACTCATGTTTGTAACCTTTTTATATTTGTGATAGTTCCAGCTTAGACGCACTTCAACTATTGCCATCATGTCATAGGACAAACCACCTGACCTTACAACATTTGGATGAAAGAAAATTTGTAAGAAATTAATTCATAGGTAGGCCACCATAGATTGAAACCCTCAACCTTTAGTTCCCCAAAACCTTGTTGACCACTGGGCCATTCTATGATGGTTGTGTCTCATATTTGTATCTATCGGTGCTTCTTAGCTAAGTATGATCCATCAAATGGGTACTACATAGCTCAAATCTATACTCCTCAATAATCATCTAGAACTAGGCTTCCTATTTTCTCCCACTGATTCTCCTCCTCATCAGTAATAGTCACAAACAGAGGGGCTGGATTATTTTGAACATACATCGATAAAGAATCTTAGCTCTATGTACAAACATGAATTTCTTATTCAAAGCAAAAAACAAACAGCCGCAAGCAACAAGAATCAGTAGGCATTTATCTTAACAACAGTGGTTCATTTGATTCGACATGCATTAGATGACTAAATTTACCACCTCTTTGTTCAATTATTTATACAGAGCCACATCGATAATCAAGAAAGTTAGCTCAAAAGAAAAACACTCGAGCAATTTTCTACAATATAAAGGCAAAGCGTAAATGATGTAAAAGGAAGAGGATCAAACCTTGAAAGGTTGACAATAATACTGCACAAGAAAGCTTCGGATTAATACTGTGATCGGAAGAACAGTAATTGCCTTGGCCTGATGATACATTAATCGTGATTAAACGTATTCAAATTCTTCTTCCTTGAGATGAGCGAGAAATTTCACTGGTGGACGGCCTTCAACCGGAACAACAAACTCCACCTTATACGGAAGATTAGCAGAAACGTTCTTCCCCTTCCAAACGCGCACATAATCCTTCAGCACTCCTTCCATTCCCTCAAGATCTGCATCCGGCAACTTAGCTACGTGATAAACCTTCAAAGGAACCTTAACCCTAACTTTTGCTCCAATTTTAGCGGCAGCCGCTTCGCCAGTCTCCTCCTCCGACAATGACGTCGTCGCCGCCGCTGAAATAGCAGTGGCTGAAGACGAAGTGCCGGAATCTGAACTGATTGTAACCTCGCTAAGGAATCTTTTTCCTCTTGAAATCGAGAGCGGATTAACAACAACTGACGATAAAGAATTAACAAACGAGGAATAGGACGATTTGACATCGGCGCTGGAGAATACCGTCATAGAACAGGAGGGACGAGCGGTTGCCGGCGCCGTCGCCGGCGATGGCATCACGCCGATACTGCTTGCTAAACTGATCATCTCTATGTCGCCGGTGGAGTCGTTCGCCAAAGAGGGAAAGGGATAATTGAAAGTTTTCAATATTGTACTGAAATTCCTCTTCCTTTATTTTATTTATTTATTTTTAACAAATTCTCTTCCTCTTCATCTAATTTTATTGTATTAATTTATTACCATGAGAAAAATTTGCCTACACATGGATATGTAGACAAGCCCAACATTTTGTCTATGTGTAACTATTTTTAGTCACACAAATGATTATTTATTTTCCTTTTTATTTATTAATAAAAAAAAATGTGGTCCAAAATGGTACACATAGACAAAATATTGGGCTTGCCTACACATCCATATGTAAGCTAAGTTTTTCTCTATTACCATTGTCCACATCAGCTTTTGTGGATATTTTCCACTTCGTGAAGAGCCAATTTGATCTTTTTTAAGTAAAGGAAAATCGAAATGAGAGGATTTTTACTATTTTTCCTTCTTATCTATAACAAGAGAATCAAAATGATGCCACGTGTACTTTCCTTATCTCTTGGATATATGAAAGTTCTATTATCGCGCTGTCGTACTCCGCTCTATCGTTTTACGACAGATCGTCCGAAATTAGATTTTGCTTTTTAAATACCAAATTTTGAATTTTCTAGAAATGATTCCTACTACACATTTTGTGTCTATCTGATTCTAATCTAGTTTCACGAAGTATCTATTAAAAACAAGAAAATTGAAACTAATTTAAAAAATTACTTGTCTATTTGAGAAATTTTTTTTAAAAAATTCACGTCTGATTTCATTTTTTTTTTTAATCAACTAATAAAATCACTATTACGAGTATACGAGTAAGGGACAAATAAGCTATTTTTTATTGAAAAAAGGAAAGTTTTTTTTTTTTTTTTTTTAATTTTTAATTTGATGGTAATTCTTATTACTAGAAATCCTCGCTATTGCATTGTTAGAAAACTTCTAAAATGAGTAAAATTTTAAATACCGAGACCATTTAAAAGGATATCTAAAATGGGCTCGGGATAATTTATCTGATTCTTAAACCACTGAAAATCACAAGATTATAAATCTTCGATGAAATTCCCTTAATAAACTCCATTATATGAGTGACAAAATTCACTTAATTTACACATAAAACCCAGTGAACATAGATCAAATTTCATATCAATAATTGTTCCATGTCATTAACAATATCATCAACAAAAACATAATTGGTATATGAAATATGTGTTTATGACCACAAGCTCAAAGATTCCAATTCTTACACTTTTAACTGATGAATTAAAAAAAAAAAAAAAGTGCATTGTCAATTATTGTCTTTTACATTATTTTGACACAAGTACAAGCCTCTCTAGTTTACAAACCAAAATAATCAACCAAAAATCAGCTAAAATTGCAACATACCTACCAAGAAATGTGAACCATAATTCTCTATCAATGAGTTCATCGACACGATACTCCACCTTTTCAATCACTAAAATAACCAATTCAGAAACTCACAGTAGGATTATAATATAAACATGGGAAGTATGAGAGTAGGGCAGACCAAAAGCTCACAATCACGTATATACACTATAAGTATCTCCAGAAAACTTGTGAAGAATGCAAATAGAACTAAATCGAGTCGACCAGGCACTGATTGTACAAGCAATAGTTTGTACAGCTTATCGCTTGTACAATGACAATGATATGATGAGGGGTACAGATACACAAGAGGGGTGTTCATGAAGGATAGAGCTGCGGGATAAAAGGCGACACCTTTTGTGAACAAAAGATTTACAGAGACTACAATTTGTTCCAAGGTAAGAACAGAGATGGGAAATGGGTAGGAAATAATGCACAGATTCTCTATTATGTTATAAGGATTGCTCCGCAATGAAAAACGCCGAAATGTTGTCATCATCAAGGATGGTTGAAAACGATGTATCGGTTAAATGGAATGTGATCATATTTCAGATAAGAGGATTACTTGGTTATACGTGATGACCAGGAAATCGACCAATAAGTCTGCATTGTTCTGGAAGTAAAGAAGAAATGACTTGGCCAGTGAGGGGGAAAAGCTCACCATCAATGCCGCATCCATTGTGTGTACGTTTACCCGGTTTAATCTTCACCGACTTCACCTGTATCGAGAGAGAACAAACAATGTTTTATGTCATGACGCTCGATTTCCTAACAGCTTTACCCTTCTACATGTATCACTGAAAATGCAGCTGAATGGAACTATACAATCTATACACCCTTTTACAAAAACCTAATTACATTCTGACAATGAATGCCAAATAGGGAGGTGGAGAAACATACCTTGACATATTCAACAAATGGCAATGAAAGGTGTCGACCGGTCTGAAGCAGCACAAAAAATCGCAACAACTTAAGTCGTCCACTCCCATGAACCAAAAGCAAGTCGAGAGTGTTGTCATCGTGCTCAGATCTTGGGGCTACTACCTGAGAACTCTGAACAGTTCTACAAGCATGGTTGCAAACTATGATTCCAAGAAATTTCCCCTTCTTTGTAACCCATTTATCTTCAACCACAGGAACTTGCTCTGTTGAACATTCTTCTGCATCATTTGTTGGACCGGGCAACTCAATTGGATGTTCGACAACCCAATTAGGCTCATTATCCCACCTCGGTTCAGCATCCCAAATTGGACCCGGATCAGACAGTGTTGAAGATATATCCTCTCTGTCAATATTTGCAGCATTGCCCCAAGAACATCTAGTAGTATCTTGTGTGGTTATCAAACCAGTCCATCCCTTGTCTGTTCTCGACTTTGACCTGGTTCTTGGCCAGTTAGGAGTACCTGAAAAGGGTGGCTGAGGATGAATAACTTCAGGCTCTGCAGTTACATTGCTCATTCCTGACGAAAGGCGCTTGGATTTTGGATCAAGACCACGCACGTACTCGGATGGTTCAGTGCTAGCACGGTTGCTGCTACAGGTTGTATCCAAGTCTCCACCAGACATTCGACTAGGCGTCATTATCGAATCAATGCTTGATAAACTAGAGGCCCTCGGGATGCCCTCTTTGCTTGACCTCCTCATTATATCGGTGTATAAATCCGACATATCAACAACTTCATGTTCAGCAGGGCCTTTTCCTTCATCCTCTAATGACGCTGGAAGGTATTCCACTTCAAAACTGTACTTCGGTAAGCATAAGAATTTGAGGAATCCAGCAACAAAGTAACGTAGTGGACCAAATCGTTTCTGATACTTTTCAGAAAGCTCCAACACTGTAACAAATGGACACATTCACATCATTTTCTTTGACGAAACAAAATCCAATTCATTAATAGGTAAATTTATTAATGGAAGTTAGTTTCTTCTGAGGAAAAGAAAACGTTACATCTGAAAAAATTGGTGTAAGATATCCAACTGAAGAAAGGCCAGCCTACTCAAAAGCCATCGGCAGCTTTACACACACAACAAAATTATCTATCAAAAATAGAAAAATATTTTGAAGCTTAAAGTAATATAACTTATTACCAAGTTTACCAATCACTGGCTGCCAAAAGCCACGAAAGAGGGATACCAAGAGGTAGAACAAGGTAGTTCAACAACCATGACTCAGTAGCAAACAGAAATTAGGCCTGTTATTTTGTTTCTAATTTTTAATTATTAAAAGTTAACTGTTAAGCTTATAAGGAGGATTTACAGTTATGTTGTTTTTTGTTTATTTTTTTTCACTTTTCATTCTTTCAAAATACTTCTTGTTTCCTATAAAAAAAAAAATCAAAATAATTTTGAATAATTGAATTATAACCAACTCAAAGAGAAAGAGAGAGAGAACAATGAATGATGTATATCATGCATACGGTAAGGTAAACCATTGTACAAAAAAAAGTATTAAGTTGATGGCATAAGGAGCAAGGGGAAAGAAAAAATCCCATGAACACCCAGAAGCGAAGCATGGCACTAATTTGCATCACCTCACCCTAGAGGACATTCAACATTAGTTTAGAACACTAATCTAAATGATAAAATAAACTCAAATATCATAACTTACCATCACTGACAAATCCATAGTATGAGACTGTCAACCCAAAATGAATAACACCCGATTTGATCCATTCAACAGCAAGAACATCTGTTGCAGTAAGACCACCCTAGGAAAAATATCACCAGTCCACACAGCATGAATAAGAGAATCATAGCTAATTAAACTAATTTTGCAATAAAAATAAAGGTTAAGGAACGGTCAAATCGATGTCTATAGAACATTGCCCCAATGGAGTATATAAAAAGTTTTTTTTAGAGTACATAAAAGTTGGGTAAGAAATGATGATGAGATGTGCTTCCACACAAGCATGAATATAAGTTCATATCTAGCAAAACCCCATCATGCAATTATTCTTTTGCTATGGGAATTATTCATAAGTTCATATAAGAGGTGATTTTTATTACTTCCCACATAATTATATCCTCATTATTCATTATTTTAATAAATTTTACAATCTACTTTCTTCTCGGAAAAAGAAACATAAACCCCATTACTTACCTTTGCTAGTACATAACTTAAGTAGAAAGTAAGCACAACATAAAACATAAAGTAAATATCCAGTAAAACTCCCCAAAAAACATAGAGTAAACTAAAAATTTAGAGAAATACTGATTACAACCAGATTTCCTTGTTTTTGGATAAGAGCATTGCAACCAGATTTCCAAGTCATGGAAATCCTTTTCATACGTCTATAAGAAGGAACTATTAAAAAAATGTGCAAGAAGATTATTTGATCATGGCATAACTTTATAAACATCCAAAAATGACCATAAACAGTTTTCACCTTCACAATAGTCATTGCGGCAGAAATAGGATCTCTAACTCCAAGAACAGTCCAAACTAACGAGTTATCAGAACCTGCAGGTATTATTCCAATGGGAATAGAAATTCCTTCCTTCTGGTTATCTCTACTTAACAAACCATTCAAAACCTGCATAACCAGCAAGGTTGATGTGATTTATATTTCTTCATATAACATTAAAGAAATATAGAGACAAAAACAATTTCTAGCACTACGATAAAGCAAGGGGAAAAAGATATGGAGCCTCCATAAAATAAGGAATTAAAAAAAAAATCAGAAACCAACCTTCAGAGAAGTGGAAAAAAGAAACAAAAGATGCCTCGTAAAATTCAAGGGCCAAACAGAAAGGGACAACTCAAAATTACTCAATTACACACAAAACCCCCAACCGTTGTTAATGCCCAAAGAGAAGTGTTAAAAAAATAGGTAAATGGCTAACCTCATTTATAATTCCATCACCTCCAACACAAATAATTCCTGAAAATTGAAGAGATGGATTCATTATTTAAAGAGGGAAAGATAGTCAGTTATATGCATAAACCAGAAATAACTGCTAATGTGTATAGTCATAATAGAGCACAACAAATAGTGATACCATCGGGGCAACTGCTAATGTCAACACTAGATGCGAGCTTCCTAGCATGGCCTGCAGATGTTGTTTTAACCACCTCCAATTTGAACCCTGCAAGCTGTTAAATTTTGCAAATGAACAAAAGCACAAAAGAGGGAAACTTTCTAATTCATGGCAACAGTACCTAATCAAATCACCCCAGGAAAGAAAAGATCCAAATTTTCAACGTCACTCAAGAGTAGGAATGTTCAACTTTCATCATGAGTTTAATACTAAATCAGCAAACCTTAATACAAAAGGTCAATAAAGGTTTTGTACTCCATTGTTATTTGTTGGGTATTAGCTCAAGGCAAATTTTAGTTGATAGGACCCAAGAGTGCTCGATTTACATGTTTAGAGCATGGCTAAATTGTACCTTAAATATTGGTTCCACAATCCCATGAAAAACTTTAGTTGAGCGACCTCGTCCAGAGCGTGGATTTAATATCACAAGCATTTTTGGCGGATTCTTACATTTGAAAAGTAATTCAGGAGGTGTATCAACCGGAATTAACTCTGAAGATGCCTGCTTCTTTGATGAAAGTAAGGGATGAGGCAAACAGTTTACATAGCAGTGCTGATCTGCAAAACCACCAACCCACTGAACTGCCTCTTCCACACTAGAAGCCAAAAAGCGATAATCTTTCTGCCTTCTTCTAGGCTTCATAAAACACGAAAGGCCGCATGGACCTTTCTGAAGTGGATAGGAGTGAATTGTAAAATGCCTGAGACCAACATTGTACGAGACCTGTCAAATGGGGCATATAATCATTAATTCATCAATCTGTCTAACAAAAAATTTTGGACCTTGTGTTTTGATGAGATATTAAGAAAAGCTTACTGAAACGACATCCTCTAGGCGCAGCATGTGAGAAGCCCATACCAAGGCCGTGCTAGTAAGTTTAGCATCAAAACTTTCAGGGTCGGCTACTCCAGCATCATCAGAAGTATTCTTGTCCGAAGTCTTTCTCTTATCCAAAACCAGCTTACCCGAGAATACTGTATACCCCAATAAATCAGATTTTTCATCTCCTCCACCAATGTCAATCCTATGCTCGAAGTTCTTCAGCTTGTCTCGGTCATCACTTGAGGTCATAGTAAACTTTGGGAGAGAGGAAGTAGCCTCACTGCCTCGCCTAGAAGAATACTTGGCCTTGCTGCGCTTCTCGGGGAAGACGATAGGTGAGGAGTGTTGTCCGCCAGTTGCGATTTGCGAGCACAACCCCACTCGCCTAATAGACTTTTGAGGAATTGCCAGCCTCAAAGACGACCCAGAAACAACATTTTCATTACTGTTCCTAGAAATACCCTCACTCTGCCGCATACTTAGACAATTCCGCCCGAATGAATGAACAGAAAATCTCTGCGAGAAACACGCACATCCAAATCCCGCACTCAACGTCCTCTGTACATGAAGGTTGAGTACGAGACGAAAGATAGGGGGACTAATTTTCGTTTCAAATGAACAACAAAATGAGCTGTAAATGGCGATCCGACTCTCCCAAGTTCCAACAAAACTAACAATTCATTCAAACGATAAAACCTCACAAATACCTACGCAATTGCGCGAAAGATCGTATCAGCCTATAAGCGCACACAAACCAAGATTTTAGGAAATACAAAAATAGGCCTCAATCGAACATTTAAACGACGAATCAGAGAAAAAACCTAATTCAGATCTTATGCTGGTCGAATGTGCGGCCGAAGTTCGATAAACAAACCCTACCGATTTCAGTTCAGGCCCGCCGTAGATCCTCGCTCGCCGGTGGTTTTGCTGGCGGAGAATCGAAGAAATTGCGTACTCAAACCTAAAGCCTTTGTCAATCGAAGCTCGGTCTCAAAAATAATTTGGCTTTAATGGCGATGAACTTTCATTTTGTGTTTCTTTATTTCATTTTTTTTTTCATATATGTATAATCAATAAATTACATGGATTTTTTTAATATAAATTGGAGGTGGAGGATACAACTACTCTTAAATAATATAAGAATCAAATATCGAACTTGAATCCATGATGAGTTAAAATGGATTAACATCAAATAAGATAACCAACTGTATCACTATCTCATATAATCAATAAAGTGGTTTAGTGGAATAGTTGATGGGTAAAAACAAATATAACTACAAAGCAAGGGTGTTTGTTCGAAGTTATTAACAAGCTATTACAATTTTTTTTTTTTTAATCACATACCAATTTTTAACAAAGTTACTAAAAATCAATTTTTACATTTTTTTTTTAAGCAATTACATTTTATTGTAATTATTCATTTGTAATAATTTAAAATAATAATTGACTTGTACCAATTTATTTTTAATCTCACTTCTAACCTATCAAAATAATTATTAATGAAGAAAATACATATTTAAATATTCCATATGCACTACGGTTGAATTAAAAAAATAATTTCAAAAATTTCAAACTTAACTAAAATATTATTTTAACTTTATTCAGCATAGCATGAACAATTATTCAACTGCATTAGTGTATATCTAATAATAATGATTATGATGTCATTAATTTGAATCTTCTACCTCAATGGTTATAATCTTAAGAAAATTTTTTTTAAAAAAAAAAAAAAAAAAAAAAACTTATTTATCCGAGTCAATTTAATCAAAATTGTCTTAGAAAAATCAAAAGATTAAACCAGCCAACATCACAATCAACTCAGCTTTGATCACTATGCCTATCTTTTGTGTTTATATCGTTTGGCGTTGAAATCCCATTCTTTGTATCTTCATGTTTGTCCGTACAGAAGAAACCAAAATGAATATTCTCTCAACAGCTGTTTCGTTAATCGCAATGATGATCGAGCCTCACCGTCAACGACGATTTCCATAAATTCATCGCAAAATTTTCACAGAATCCATAACCGATCTACTGATTTCCGCCATGGACGAGCTTCCGCCGTCGTTAGTTCTCGAAATCCTGAATCGATTGTCCGATTCCGCCGACTTGGCTCGGTGCCGAGTCGCTTCCAAGCATCTCAATGCGTTCTCACGCGAGGTTAGGTCAGTGAATCTCTTCTGTTCATTGGATCGATATCTCAGATCTAGGGCTCCGGAGATGAAATTGCTAGTTACTCCTTTCAAGGATGTATTGAAGAGGCTGATGAATGATTTTGTGGCTCTCGATTCTGTGTCGATCGGTGTGGAGAAGTCGCTCGGACTGATTTCGTATGAGCATGATGATGTTGAGGATTGGTCCGCTGATTTGTTCTTGATGGACGTTGGCTTCGCTAGTGAATGGCTGCCGGCGATTGGAAGAGATTTGACGTCCTTGTCGATCGTTGATTTTTGGGTTCAATCATGCTGGAGACTATCGAAGATTTTGGCGCTAATTACTTCGTGCTGTGAGTATAGCTATTGAGTTACTCAAATTTTTATCAATTATTTCATCGAACTGTTTATGTTGATTAGGAGTTCTAGACGTTTCCATGTCTTAGAGACTGATAAGTAACTGATTTTTCATTCGATTGTTGAAAACGTCTAAATTGGTATGGCAACTGGCAAGTAATTCTGATTAATAAGAATATAGGACGAAAGAGGATAGAATTCATGATTGCCACATAGTTAGGAATTAATTTCAGATAAGTTTTCTTACATCTTTCGTTATGTCAAGCTCTATGTCACATGATAATAGTCGAAGTGTATGTAAACTCGCCTGGACAATCACGAATAACAGAAAAAAAAAAAAAAGAAGAAACAAGATATTCATAAGGGATGGCTGTGTGGAAGGACATAGAGGGGAGAATCTCCAAGTCTGCATGTCTTTCACCACCAAGGAGATACGGGATATCGCGGATGGTTAAAAGTTTCTATAAAAAGATTGAATTTAACTCATCAGACTTAAGTCCCCAAGGGGGGTGTCGTACTGGTTGAAGACTTGGGCTTTAAGGGTATGCTCCCCTCAAGGTCCCAGGTTCAAGATTCACCTATGAATTGCTCCTTCGATGTCTCCAGCTCCTGGCTTAGGGACGGCCTTGGTTACCCTTGTTTCAAAAAAAAACTCATCAGACTTGAATTTTTAGGTTAATGACGTTTTAACATTGTATTGTTGGACGAGTGGTCAAAAAGTCTTTGAGAAACTAAGAATTTATGGGTTCAATTCATGGTACAACCTACCTGGATGAAAAACTCAATCACTAGTTCCATTAATGAAAACGAAAAATCCTCACGGAATTGACTTGCAACGGAGGGCATGTCAAAACATGCCCTAGTCTATCACACTTTTGAAGTTAATAGAATGATTATCCCATAAGAATAGTCATAGTCAAGATGCTTAAGTTGACCTGGACACTCACAAATATATTTTTTTTTTAAAGTTTCGATTATAATCCTGGTTCTATTTTCCATTCAAAATATTTCCATTACCTTAAAATTTCATGTTATTGTCCATATTGACCTTGACTTGTTTCTCCATGTAGGCCATAATCTTCTGGAACTTGAATTGAAGAATGCTTGGTTGTCTGTGGATGGTCTGAGCAGATTGAATTCCCTCAAAAGTCTGACCCTTGAATTTATAAGATTAGACGATGAAGATCTGAGCAAGGTTAACTTTAACTTCCCTCATCTTGAAGTTCTTAATTTGATAGGGGTCGGAGGCCTAAACGAACCAAAAATTCATCTGTTGCACCTTAAAACCTGTCGATGGACAGTGTCGAATGCTCCAGTTTCACTGACCATACGTGCACCGAGCCTTTCGAAACTTGAACTCAAGTGTGTCAAACCAAAATCTCTTATCCTCGAAACTCCCATGCTATCTGATTTCCATTTATGTCTAGAAGATGCAAGTGGGTTAAAAGTTAATGAATTCCCTTGCCTGAGAAAGCTTCAGCTTCATTTTCCATGTCTTTACACTCTCATCACAACATTTTCATCTACAAGAACTATTAAGGAACTCACACTGGTTACAGTGCAACGTGCTGAATCTGTTGAGTCCGTTAAGTTCTGCCTCGATACACTGTTCGAAGTATTTCCAAATCTTAGCTTTCTTAAATTAGGCCGTGGAGTTTTGTCCGAAGCCGAGACTTGTTATCAAGCTGAAGGTTTGGAAAGACAGATAGGGATGAGAGATTTGAAAAGATTCCATGCTAGCCATAAAACCTACAAGATTGAGTTGAAACTTCCCTTTATCATTTCCATTTTGGAAAACTGTACCGACGACTCCTTCGATATGGAATTGCTCATCTATCGTAATGCCGATTCTCACGTTGCTGATGGAATCATGTCAAAACCTGCAGTTAATCATCCAAGATCAAGATGGAGATGGGAACTGTGGAAGGAAGGATCAAGAGAAGCGTGGGCTAAGGGCAGCTAAGCTGTCAAAGTGTGATTGTCATAGTGAAGTGGAACAAACTTTTGCTCCTAAAGGTGCAAAGGTTCAAAAGATGGAAATAGATGTTACTTTAGAAGTTTAGCCTTCCCTCTTTTTTGAATTTGGCTGACTTGTGGGGGTTGTAAGATAAGTTCCACATAAATGGAATGACCCAAAACTAACATGATGTGTATATAGTAATCTAGATGTTATGTTGTAAAAATAAAAATAATAATAATAATTAAGATGTCATAGGTTCAAATCTTTTCATTTCTAAATGTTGTTGAATGAAATAACCCAAAAGGAAGTTAGAGTTTACACACAAACGCTTTGACTTGTCTATCCGAATCCTTTACTTTCCTTCAAGTAGTGTAACAAAGCTAAGCCGCTAAAAGTAAGAAAGAAAGTATGTTAAGGTTATGCATTTTTTTTTTCTATAAAGAAAGGGAGGCTAAGGGCTTACAAAGTACATAAAATTTCTTTTCGATCTTCTATGTGCAGATCAAGTCTCATGTAGATATTCGATCCGACAAAAAAACCATTTGCTGCGGAGAAATAATAGAGTTGGAAGATCTTAAAAATGGTCGATTCTAATCATCATGGAGTGTTTTAGTGGTTAAGATGGACCTTGGAAAATTAAAAGAGAATGAGTTCAATTTATGATAACCACCTACCTAAAAATTAATTTCATATAAGTTTCCTTGACATCTAAATAGTATAGAGTTAGGCGGTACGTCTCGTCTTGTCACATTAGTTTAGGTGCGCACAAATTAACAATATAAATTAAAAAAAGGGCCAGTTCTTTTTCACCATTATTCTATATTGTACAAGGTAACTAAGGTAACCTTAAATAATTGCAATGATCATTACAAATATTGACATTTATTCCCTACACAAGTTCAAATATCCGATACCTGATGCCTCTAATTTGAATAGAGAAATTATTTTGTACTATAAATTATTTCATCCATGAATATAAATGCTATAGTAGATGGAAGAGATTGGATAATCTAATTGGGTGACGCCGCTTATGATGACAAATTGTCATGCTTGTTCAGAATCTTCAAGTTGCTAGGAGACCGGCCCCTCCATTAATCCAACCAGACAAATGGATATTTGTTTTTTTTTTTTTTCCTGAAAGAAAATTTATAGTATTTTTTTTTGTTCAACACTAATATGCTTGAGAAACCTTTTGATTAATGGTACATGTCATAACTCTAAAACTTATAGTATTATGTTACGATATTCCTTCTTTTTTTTTGTGAGTTCCACATTGTGATAAACAGTAAAAAAAATTGTATACAATTTTTTATTAACTTCAACTGTTCTGGAGTGAAGAAACTAAATAATCAAGAATAGTAATTAGTATCTTATTATCTCTATGCTGAATTGACTATATTATACTATTTTAGTACAAATTTTTTTACGTATAAATTATAGTGGCAAACTCAAAAGTTAAAAGTCTTAATATACATGTTGCTGAACTTCACTTTTAAAAAAGGGGTTTCCAACACGTTTTCAGATCGAGATTACCATAAAAATAAATTGTACAAAAACAATTTATTTCAGAGATTGTAGCTTAGCAAACAACTTAACTGTAAAATTTATCCCAAAATAGAAAAAACAACTTATCTGTAAAAGTGCGTAAGTTCCTGTCAAATTGCACAAAACCAGACTTCTCAGAGTCCGAGAGGAAAAGAAAAACATTATACACAAGAGCCGTGACTGCAAGGCAGATTCGAAAAACCACAGCTTTACGACTGCCAGGCCGATACAAGCTTATGCAAATAACATGATATCGTTCGTGTATGCCTCTGTACTATTCGCTGAAGAAAACACAATAAGACTATCCGAAACGATATATTCCATACCGATAGATAAACTTCGTTGATGCTCACAATCTTCCCTGTTGCTCGGTTTAAAAGGAGCTTATTAGCTTAACTAAGACGTTGCATAAAGAAGATTGTAATGTTTTCTAACATAGGGCATCATTGTCTTTCAATCAACTGGATTCAGTTGGCTTTTGTCGCTCCGCAAGTTGACCTTCAAGAAACTCCAGCACAGATTGTCGCTGCAAGTAAAATATAAAAAATGCCAATCAACTCTTTGATTGATACTATAGAAAAAATGTATGCATAGTTCAACTGATTAAAGCATATAGCTTTGACGAAGATATTAGAGATTTGAATCTTCAACCTCTCTCGGTGAACTTGGAAAAAAAAGAAAGAAAAAAAAATTGAAAGGAAACTAAGAATGTTGGTTTAACTCGTTGTTGAAGACCAGGATTCTCAGAATTTAGTGTTAATGATTTCAACAACTTTATGCCTTCCTCAAATCCATTAACTGCCATGTCCTCATTTCCTAGCCCACTGTCCACATCTGCCACTTTTGCAAGCGAAACAGCCACATCTAGTATCTGTAGTAAGCAATAAGGAAATAAAAAATAGCAATTTCAAATCTGTATTTTAAAAAAAAAATTAAGTTAATGTCACTATAAACCAAAAGAAAAATCTTAGCAAGCAAGAATGGACCTAGACAATATGGAAACACCGTTTTCGAACTTGGGACTTGACTTTCTAGAACTTGTGATTCTAGAAAATCACCAATCATATTCTAAATTACAAAGGGTCAATATTAGTAACCATTTGAAGAGTTACTCAACCAACTAGTAATCAAGATTACATTTTTTTTTTTTAAATCAGTAATCAAGATTACATTGGATTCACCAAAATAACCATTCTTTCTGGCAATTTTACTCCGTGGAGACAATTTTTTATTAAGTTTTATTTTTTCTTCAAAAACGGTTCATTTTACAGGTAGCCGCCTTCTAAGAACTATGTGCAGTTGGATAAAAGGTCCCCCTCCTACAATTTGTTTCAATAGGATTTTTTCTTTTCTTTTTTTCATTTTTGTCATCTTAGATGACAACAGTCATTTGCTTGGGAGAGAATCTCACACTGATAAATGATGCAGCCTCACATTGACCCTTTAAGATTTCTAAAAAATCTTTATTCAATATCAACTTATTTCAAGGTCCCTAATGCAGGAGCTTAAAGCTAATAACTAAAACAGTAAACTTCACAAAGTTACAAAAATATTCGAACTGTCCCTACTAAGCTATTACATCAAGTTGATTAGGATATGCCCGTATTTAATGATGTAAATATGCATTCCTTATAAGTACAATGAATGCAAAAGAAAAGGCGGGCAACTTTGAAAGAGAAATAAGCATTCTGGTTACTTTTCTTGTACCCTTGTGCTTTGTTGCTAGTCTACTCAGAACGATTCCTTGAGCTATTTATTTTATTTTATTTTTTAATTTCACAGCATTAAAGATGCAGTTGATAAGTTCACAAATTAGCTTGGTCGTTAGGACTTTATGGTCAATTCTCTATTAACATCCATCTTGGTCGATGAACCTTAATAAAACCACTTATCACTAAAACCTTCTAGAAGTGGATAGCATATAGGGTATGTTATCTTTTAGGATAAAAAACTACACATAAGAAATTAACAATCACAAACCTGAGTTGGATCATCTGGATGATGCTTGCTCGCATCTTGGCGAACATTAAGAGACCGGAAATAATAAGATCTTGCAGCCTGGAGGTCTCCTTCATAATACTTAAGATCGCCAATTTTATTTAGTGAAACAGAAAGTGTATGTGTTACCTGGAAAAAGAAAAGGGGTTACTAAGCATTGCAAAAGCAAGAAGTTGGAAATCCATAGAGTTCCCACAGAAAAGTTTCAAATAAAGAACCTCGTGAGTCTTTTCAGGCAGTTTTGAGAGAAATTCTACACTTTCTTCGAAGTGCTTTATTGCGGAATTCGCATCCCCAGCTGCTCGACTGTAAAAGTTAGATCGAACAGAAGAACTTTACATCAGGATTTATAAATATTGTTTTGCTGGATTAAAATTTTTTACACACATAATATTTATTCAGATAATTGCAAGGAATATTTATATCAGGATTCCATTCAATTACAAACGCTGGTTGTTAGTATGTATGACAACTCCTGAATCTTAATGCCCAAAAGACCTACTAGTTGGCCACTGCTACCTACAAATACGATCTAATGTGAAGCCTGGGTTTGTTAGTCTTGATCATTGCAACATATCATTCAGTCTCCATGCACCGCCCACACACACACACACACATATATATATATAATTATATAATTATATACACACACATGAGATATTAAAGGGATGTGACATTTTAAGAAAGTTTATGTCCCACCGTGAAAAAGAGAGAAGGGAGCCAACATACCAACAATCACCAAGTGTACCTAGAACTGCTCCAAGCTGTGAGCTCAACTCTGATGAATTACCCACTCTTTCTAACTGATCTCGAATATCTTCAACACAGATAGTGAGCCTGGATTTGGCACTTTCAATATTCTGGGCACGAAATGCCTGCAGTAAAAGGCCACAGAATAAAACTTTTAAGAACAAAAAGGAATGTTAGGAGATGCAATTTCCTTTTTCTATAAATAGGTTTTGGATAACTGGTTCCTAAAAGTTGTTTTTTCTTGCTTTCTTTTTGTGTGTTCTCACAGATGAAGCTATTTATTCTTTTCTTCATTGATAATATAAAAAACAGAGAAAAGGTAAATTTCAAAAGAGGGGAAATCACAACAGCCTGGGGGCCGGGTGATCTTGCAGTCAGAAATGCTTCTTTCAAAAATGGGAAACTAATTCCATTCAAAATTCAAAATAATGAACGTCTAAAAAGTAAATTTTACTTGCATAAAAACAATAACTATACTAAAATTTAAAAAGAGTTTTGACAACAAAAGGTGAAAATCCTTTTCAAAATAATTTTTCAGATGGACCCTTAGAAAACGAAGCTTATTCATTACTGAATATTGTTTTGACAGACCATCCTTTTACGGGGAAGAAGATGAAAGTGTTGTGGGAGAATTATATTAAAGCTTTCTGCTGGAGCACCTGGATAGAAAGGAATCGAAGAATTTTCAAGATATAGTTACTCTGTATGAGCGTTTCATTGACAATATCACATATGTGGTGGTTTTATGGTGTAAATTATCCCCGCTTTTTCATGCTTACAGCTTCGATTCACTTGTTACTAGTTGGAGATCCTTATTATAGATGGATTGTCCTTATTTTGTAATTCTATAATTTCATACATCTAATGAAATTGTTTCTTAACCAAACAAAAAAAAAAATGAAGCTCACACCATACACTGACTAGATTGTCCAAATAAAAGGATTTCAAAGGGAAGATCCAATTGATTGCAGTGAGATGAATCAAACATACACTCAACTTCCAATCAAAAGTGTCCAAAACAGTTGACAGCAAAAGGATGTGCAAAGAGGTGACCAGATACTCTAAATTTGGAAAAAAAAAGACACATAATACACCAAGATGGAGAAAGGTTGATGTAAGGCATTCATCTCTAAGGATGATTAGCAATATTAGCAGCTCCAAGGCTAACTTGCCAAAGAAAGATTTTAATTTTATTTGGATAAACATCTTTTCAAATCACCAAGTTCACCAAGCTTCAGTTTTTGTGGGATATTCTTTCCATGGTGTGAAGAAGATCTAATGGCTTGCTTTAATAGATTTTCCTTTCTAGTATATTTGGGGCAAAAGGTATGGAAGAAATTATTGGATAATTACACTCATTTTTTTTTTTTTATGAATTTCATTATTTTAATGCTTTATTCTGATGTAAATGCAAACACGATTACCATCTTTACTCCTAAATATTCCTTACATATATATATTTATTTATTTTGGGGTCTGTACTAGCTTAAGCATCTTCAACTATTCTTATGAGGCAACCAACTCTACTACATTTAATCTTCAAGTTACCTTACCTCGTAGAAAATTAATTTCTAGGAAGATAACCACTATGAATTGAAATCATTCATTTTAAACACTATATGATTTTCAAGCCACCATTCGACCAATCCATGATGGTTACTCTTAAATCTCCCATTGGAGAACAATCATGTTGTATGGATTTTTTACTCATTAATTGCATTCATCAACCAAACGTGTTTCTCTTCTAGAAAAAAAAAACGACAAAAAAAAAAAGCATTCATACCACAGCATAAACGAACAAGAAAGAGAACAACAAGTAATATTACCCTCACGGCTTGTTGGATCAAGAAAGCGCCTCTCTCCATGGACACGTCTTCATAAATGACTACTTTACTTTCACTAACTTCCTCCTCCTCTTTCTCTGAGTTCACCTGAGATCTCTTGATTCTCGCATGACCTTCAATGAAGCGATCAACCATAGCTTGCAGATCAGCGTGTGCTTCAATCTTCTCAATATCAGCTCCACACAGGGGACAGTCCTTAAAACGCGATACACACGCTCTAATTCAATTCAAGAAGAAGAAACAAACAAATAAATGACTGAAGAAATCTCAAAAACAAAACAAAATGGATAAGAAACGCCATAGCTGAATGATTACCTGCAGAAAATGTGAGAACAAGGCACACATCTGCTGCATTCAAAGAGAAGTGCCTGACAAATCATACAGCTTAGAGGACCAATCTTGAAAGTTTGAGAATCAAATCCGAATGGACACTTTCCACCACCAGTTCCGGTAGCATCAGAAACGTCTTTCTCCGCCACATTATTCTCCGCCTCGGCCTGATTCTTCCTCAAAGTAGCATCGTCTGAACGGCCGGATTGCGACTTTCTTGAAGAAGCATCATCGGAACGGCCGGATTTCGAAAACGGACAAGCAGATTCCGATTGCGATTTCCTCGAAGAAGCATCATCGGAACGGCTAGATTTCGCGAAAGGACAAGCAGATTCCGGCTGGTGCTTCCGAGAAGAAGCATCGTCGGGACGAGCAGATTTCACGAAGGGACAAACAGGAGTCATCTCGATTCTCGATCGATCTTCCTCTATAATAACTCGAATTCAGAGCTTGTTTTTTCTCGAATTTAGGAATTGAACCAGCTCAATCGATTCAAGAACAGAGATGAAGATTAAACCTGGAAATCAATGCCCTAAGAAGCTGGGTTGAATTGAGAATCACCAAAACTGTGTAGATTTCTGCATGTCGCGTCGGGTTTCCAACCACCAGTATTCTCAAAATATCCTAAAGACTCGACAAATGTATAAATTATTGAGATTGACCAGCAACTTAGCAATTAATAAGTAAATCTATATCAATTCATTCATTTTTGTTATTAGAAAAAAAATAATAACAAGTATTTAACTTTTTAAATTTCATTTGGCATTAAGAGATGTTTGGATGAGGTTTTGGTTAGTTAGTTTGATAAATTATTTTGAATAATTAAAAATTAAGAAATGTAGTCAAATACTCTTTGAATGTAGTTTTTATGTAGATGAATTAGAATTAAAAATTTGTTTGGAGGTAGATTTAAAATGAGTAGTTAAAAAACGAATGATTAAAAATTATTAATTAAAAATAAATTATTTTGAAGAGTGGGAAATTAATCATTAGAAATGAATGGTTTAAAAATAATAAAATATTTTGATTAATTATAAATGAATAATTAAAAAGGAGTAGTTAGAAATGAGAAGTTATTATAAATAATAAAAATGATAAATTATTTTAAGTAGTTACAAAAAAATTCATTTGGATATAACTTTTTAAGAAGAAGTTAATAAATCATCTTTAAATATGCCAAACAACACCCTAGTTTCCATGATGTATCAATGGTGGTCAATTCAATTAGATAGATGACACTTTTTTGGTAAATGAATTAAGAAGTTTCCACCTTTAAGTTTTATAATCATTTGTTTTGATCTGTAATTTAGCTCCAATTGTATCTGTTTACCATAAATTTGGATCCTAAATCATGTTAAATAGAATTTGGATCCTAAATCATGTTAAATAGTTAAAAATGAACCAAATTAAAAGTCAAAGAACATAATAATAATTATATATTTTTAAAACGTTTGGAGATTAAGAACATGTTTTGTTTTGAAGCAGTGAAAGAATTAAGCGATTTAAATAGATTGTTTGAATGAATAATTATAATAAAACTTTATTTGAATAAGATCGTACATAGAAGAGTTGTAAGAGAAGTTACTCGAAAACCTTGTTTAAATAAAGTTGTTTATACGAGGGGTCTGCAATTTAAATTACACAAATACTTTTATAAAAAAAAATGCAAAAAAGTTTTAAAATCCGAAATAAAGCAAATACACAAAAGTTAAGATTCGAACACTTCTCGGAGGAATATATTCACTAATAGAATTGAACTATGCAAGTTCGGCATCCAGAAATGAGAAAATACAAATACAAAACTCGCAAGAATTTTAAGCATTGCATAGTCAAATCAGAAAAAATCATCAGTTATCACCAGAATGTTCGAAGCCAAAGCTGATCACAGTCAACAAAGAGCATCTAACTTTTTTTTTAATATCAATAATAATACCTCTTCTTTTTTTTTTTTTATAGCAAACAAAAAAAATTTCATTGATCCAATGAAAGTCAGGTTCCGAGCAACTTTTACAAAAAGATAAGACGGTAAATAAAAAAAACAATAACTTTAGAGAAGTTGTACGTCTAACTTTGAGTCCTAAAAGATGACTTGCATATCCGAAGGATTATCTCCTTGTTGGCTACACAATCGAGAGAAAGAACTCGCATCTCGAAGAACCAACGGATCTCGCACAGAAAGAAGGAGAGAGAGTAAGCCACCTAGATAAAGGAATTCTCATCGTCTTGCTACCAAGGCTGCTTTCTGAGAAACAACAAAAGGAAACCGCAGTTCCCGCAAAAGCACTTTTGAATCAATACAAAAATAATCAAAGCAAAGAAATCCATATAACATAGTGAGCACGATGATATTTCAATGGTGTAACTATATATATATATATATATATATATATATATATATATATGTATGTAAGCTCGAATAATACAAGAGTGGTTTGATTTTACCTTGGGTCGATCTCAATAGCCAGATTAATCAAAAGGACCAATCGAAGCACCTTCAAGAAGGGCTGCCCCCCAATAAAATAGAGGTCCTCCTTTTCTGTACACAAATACATGTGACACGACAAACATTAGAATGTTAGCAACGAAAATAAAGAGAGAAAGAGTCTAGGACGAGCCAGTAGTGTTCCGGGTATTAGGGCAGCGAAGCTCCAACTCTCTGTCATAAAAAAATAAATAAAAATAAATAGAGAGAGAATGAATATACAAACAAGATAAATATACCAGAAGGAGGAGAGGCCAATAGCCATGACATACATCCAATTGATCCAAGTGCTGTGAGAATACCACCAGTATTCTAAAGTATATGCAGATAATCTCAAGAAACAGATGCAACTAAAGCACAACCAAGATTGAGGTAAACCTGCAGGTTTCGAGTACTCAGGCATCATTAATCCCATTTAGTAATTACACATATTTAGATAGATACATTAGTAAAACAACAAAGGAGAATGAAAATTGGAAAGAAAATCCAATAAGCTAATTGGTTGTACTGGTGCACTTTAAGTTCAAAAGGAAAACCTTGACACCCTCATGTCCGGCCAAGAATAAGAAAACGTGCATCTTGACGACGTCGATTGGTTTAATTTCATGAATATCCATAACATTCAATCCAAACGGGATTCATGAATCCTGGTTTAATCAAGAATTACAGTTAAACCCTCAGTTCTTAAGATCAAAAGCGACCTTGTCCGATTTCAAAAATAAATTTTAAAAAACCATTTAGAATCCTCCCTCTACCAACAATATCATTTCTGCTAATTTACCACATGAGGAACAAGAGTTTGAATCTTCAAAAACCCAAGAGCAAACTTGAAATAATTTTTCAAAATCCACTCTATACTCGTTCGATAATAACCACGCCTAAGTAAAAAAAAAAATCAAAAAATTAATTAGAGGCCTCGATTCTACAAAACAAGATGAAATCAAGATCAACGCGTGCATATGTAGGAAAAAGAGAGAAATGTTCCAAGCAACTGACCCGCTGGAGATGAGATTGAACAGCTGGCAAAATCCGGTGGAAATTCGTAAGAGAATCATAGCTCCAACGACTTCTGGATCCCGATTGAGAACCGAAGTATGAAGAGAATGCATCCATGGTGTTGAAAATTTTTCTTTGAGAGTACGTCAAACAAATCGTAACGACGCGTTTGAGCGGCCCTCCGAGTGATTCGTTGAGGCAATTCGTTGGAGCGGATGGATGAAGGGCGGTCCATCCAAACAGAAACCAGCATGTAGTAGAAAAATGTATCATATGCAGAATGCTGCAATCATCTTGTTTCTCTAACATTAGATATATCCATTGACATCAATCTGAACACCATATGCAAGCAAGATTTCTCGAAGCTTAGAAGTGGCACTCTCAATAGGATTAATAGCCCGGTTTTTATGAAATCCGAGGGCCAATGCTCGATGCGTAACATTGTTTGGAAATATACTGTTTTCAGTCATCTTATTTACTAGATTGCAAGCTTCATCCACATTACCAACACTGCAAAATCCATGAATAAGAGTATTATACAATATCAAATCTGGATTTAATCCAATATCCAGCATTTTGTAGAACAAAGCATTTGCTTCATCTATGCGATGTTCTCGGCAATATCCACTAAGAAGGGCACTGCAAGTAACCACATCAGGCTTCACACAGTTCTCAGTCATATGATACCAAACAAGAAAAGCTTCCTCAAAGTTTCCCCTTTTGGAATATCCATATATGAAATTAGTGTATGTGACAACATCTATACTGAAACCCCTCCTAACGAGCTCGTCTAAAATATCCCTGGCCTCTCGAAGAAACCCTCTCGTAACGAGACCGTTAATGAGAGTGTTATACGTCACAACATCAGGTGTAACATTTGTAGATCTCATCACATCGAGGAGTTCAAAAGCCTTGTGCAAGTAGCCCTTCTTTCCATATCCATCCATCAAAATGTTATACACGACAACATCGGGTTTTAGACCCTCATTGATCATCTTTTGGAACATTACTTCAGCCATATCCACATCTCCACACTTGCAGAAGTTATCAATGAACAGAGTATGTGTGATAATAGATGGTTGAATTCCACTTTTTAACATCTTGCCTAGGTATAAAAATGCTTTATTTATGTCTCCCACAATAAAAAAGCCTTTTATCATGGCAGTGTAACTAACACAATCTGGAACCAAGCCCAGCTCACACATTTCAAGAAAAACTTCAGAAGCTTTTACCAAGTTTCCTTCTGTACATAACCTTGATATAAAACTATTATATATGAAAATATTGAGGGGAAACCCAAAATACTTCATTATTTTACAAGCTACATCCAAATCTCCTATTTTACAATAACAATCAATAACAGAACTGGTCGTAACCGAATCAGGGGAAACACCAAAAGCAGTCATTTTAAACAACAAGGCAGTGGCTTCTTTTAGAAGAGAGATTTTGCAAAGTGAGTTGATCACAAATGTGTAATCGACTACATCAAGCCTATATCCAAGGTTTCTCAACTCCAAAAGCACTTTCCACCCACTGCCCAGATTACCTTCCGCACAATAATGATGAATAAATAAATTAATTGAATAGTTTAAGCTTACACCTTGGCTCTTCATTTCTTCTAGAAGATCCCAAGCTAACTCCAGGTGGTTGGCTTCTAATAAAGCGTGTACCGCCGACTTATATACCCATATAGAAGGAAATAAGTTAAGATGCTTCATTTCACCCATCAATATAAGAGCAGTTAATACCATTCTTTCCTTGATGTAACAGTTAACCAGCATGCTACATGTGGTTTCTAAAGTCTTCCTCTCATCGTGTGTCTCGTAAAAAAGCTTCAGCAACATAGTTGAAGATTCCTCTTTACCACCATATTTTTTAACAAGATGGGACACTAAATCAACTGCCCTGTGATTCATATTCCCAGTAACCAAAATATGTATCATCCTACAGATTGACTGCAGTGACTGATCGGATCTGGATAAACGTCCACACCATTTGAAGTAGTATAGGCAAAGTCCTGCATCAGAACTCTTCTCAAATAGAATGTCCAAAATCCTTACAGTATCCAATTCTTTTGAATGAGAACTGAGATTCAACCCATGGTTCCCAATTATCGATTTTATCACTTTCATTTCATCACCATCTACTTTCTGACCTTTAGAAACTTGAATTTCATTGCCAAAATATGTTTTTTCATCAGAGACATAACCATAGCTTGTAGCAACAGGATATTCAAAAGTAAAGCAGTTGTCGTCCACATAGTCAAAAGAAGACAAGGCAAAATTGGCTGTCGAAAAATATCTACATGCTATTTTTCTTCCAAAATTAAGCTTGGAGCAGACACTTATTATTGAAAATGAACTCTTCATGAAGTCCCAGAAACTAACAAAAAAAACTAAATAAGAAAAGTAGCCATTAATACTATGCAACCAATCAATGTTATACTAAGGACACTCTTGATGAAGTACATAGTCATCGTAATTTGAAGTTAATTTCAATAATCAATGGGAACGGCAAGAATTCAATATCCCTTCTTTTTTTATAACCAGGACTACATACTCGGGGAACCTGCGCCAATCCCAAGGCCCGGACTCGAAAGATAACAAGTAATTTTATAATTAAGCTCACTCATAGGTCTCAAACAAGAGAGCATTTAACCCCAAGCCTCAACCAAAAAGTACAATACCATTACATTGCAAGGAAGTCTCTATCAATATCCCATTTGAATAAGTCCCCAAGAGGTGAAGTGGTGGTGGAAGGCTTGGGACTTGAAGGTGTGCTCCCTTCAAGATCCCACGTTCAAACTCATGTCTGACATTAATTTGTAGACATCTCTAGTGTTTTTATTCTTTCAATGTCTCTCGGTGCCTAGCTTAGGGATGGACGTGGTTAACCGGATATGTCCCATTTGAATGCAGATATAACAAACTTTACTCTAAAATTTATTTTCAACACCAAGTTTCTCCAGTCTGTTCATTGCAAAAAAAATCCCCACCCCACCAGTACATTGAACACAAGAATCGGAAACTTCAACAAAAGAAAACAAATAATAACATTCAGCTCGGAGTTTGAAATACACGTGCTCGTAATAACCAACACACCTGAACCATACGGAGAAGACGTGATGGAGCAGCTCACTCAAAAGTTGAATGAATGCGCCAAAAATGACAGAGGCCTCAAAGCGGAAGAAATCCCTGCGCCGATAAACGGAGATTCAAGTTACAGTAGCAGCACCGGAACTTCGAAAGGAACGGGGAAGTGATTTCCGCCATTATAACAGAAGCTTGAAAGGTATAATGATGATGGATTTAACAAACTGAAACCCTAATTTGGAAGTTAAATTCGCAGACAGAATTTGGAACTGATGAAGCCAGTTTTCGATCGGAGTGGAAAGAATGGATGCGTTGAGGAAGCAGCCAAGCCACGGGCAAGCTGCCTCTCACTCAAACTTGTAAATAGAGATATCTAACTTTTCTTTTTTCTTGTGTTTAGTTTTTAAAATTGTGATGTAAAGCTTCTTATTAAGATTGCTTTGTTTTTGCGATTAGTTTTTAAAATTAGAGATTCCACATCTGATATATTTATAAAATTGAGAATAGAAAATTCGAATCAATAACCCTAATATTGTTGGGCTATTCGTTCGTTAATAATATATTAGGATGCATTAAAATGTGAAAACGTAAACTAAGATTAATTAGAAAGCAGAAATCTAAAAAAACAATAAATTGAATAAAAAAAAATGATGTTATTTTCCACATTTTGAATATTTGTGTCTGTAAAATATTTATAAATTGGATCACAATTTATCTCTCTTTTTTCAAGGATATGGATGGATTGACTTAGTCTTATAAATTATAAATTATTATTTCTCAGAAAAAAAACAAGTTATAAATTATTAAATTCATGGTGAAGTTATTAAAAAATCTTTTGTAAAAGTAAGGGTAAATATAAAATTTGTGTTTGTATTATTTATAAGAGAAGAATTTGGGTGTAGTCCGGGCTGCACCCCACCATGATATTATCCAGGTAGAGTCACATATCTTTTTTTTTTCTTTTTTTTTTTATAATAAATATAAAGTAAAAAAAAAAAATGTAGCATCAAAAGTGACACATGGTTGACATCGTGGTGGGGCTGCACCCAAATTCCTCTCTATTTATAATATGTGTGAGTATAAAGTTCTAAAATTTAAAGTTAAGTTCTTTCTACTGCTTGGTTCAATTCTTCTATGTTCTTAGGTTATACTTTTTATGGAGAATGTTGCTTATAGTCCAGTTTTATGGATATTGTGTGTGTGTTTTAGTGTAGAGTAGATTGGAGTTTATTGTTAATTTTATTTAGGGTAAAAAGGAAGGACATTTTGTTCGTTCGATCCATGTTAGAGTTAGTGGATAGAGGAATCTCTTGTCGATGGTTTGTTTGGTTGTTCTAGGGCAAGGATCAATCTATTTTAGGATCGATTCTCCCCTTTTTAACTTTTGTAGAGTCACGTACCTCGTTAGTCTACATACTCTAAGATTTACTTCTCACAACTCTTCAAAAGTATACCTTATGGATACGGACGAAGTTAGTTTGGTCTTATTTGGAATATTTGTATCCTAAATTCTTCAAGGATTTGGATTCGATTAGACTTGTTACTGGTGAGGAATATCTTTTTTTATTGGTTTCTTAGTTGGTTGGTCTCCTTCCAAATTTTGGTTCGCGGCCTTGCCATAGTCGGGAAATGTTCCTGTTAGATGGTTGTCATCTTTAGAGAGGCTAGACTGTATTATTGGTTTTGTTTAATTGGACGTTTCCTTGTTATATATATATAATAATAATAAAATAAAAAAACAATATTAGATGTATTATGATAAGACTTAAGTCAGTAACACTCTGTGAATATGGAAAGATTAAATTTTGTTCAAAAAGTGCATGATATTTTGATTAAAACTACATCAAACTTAAGGATATAAATTAATTTCATTTTCTTGATATATAAACTATAACTATATATTTGAAAGTCCACGAATTAAAATAGAGTTGACTCTAAATTATATTAACCCAACGATATTTCAAAAAAGATAAAATAATCAAATATGCTTTTATCTTCTTTATTTATTACTTAGGGCCCGTTTGGTAACGTTCTCATTTCCTGTTTATTGTTTCTGCTTCTTCTTTTTGAGAAACAGACTTGTTTGGTAACCGTTTCTATTTCTTGTTCCCAAAATTTTGAAGAAACGTTTCTAGAATTTGGTTTCAAAATGAGAAACTCCAATGGTTTCATTTCTGTAATTTTTATAAATTTCTTATAATTTGGGACTTTATTTATAAAAATTGGTGCAATAAATGTTTAGAATTGGGCTTTTGTCATGATGGTTGAAGAAAAGTTCAAACATCAAATTCTTCCTACTGCGCCCAAGTTTGATCCACCGTGATCCATTCTTTTTAAATTTCAACTTTTTATTATTTAATTAACTTTTCAATTTAATTGGGTCAAATATATGTCTATAT
>JBBMKA010000003.1:6661646-6726882 GCA_037833695.1 Sechiopsis laciniata | reverse complement strand
AGTCCTTGAATTCGTTCCAGGAACGAAATGGGGCTCGGTCCTCCTCATACAGGAGCCATTCTAACGCCTCTCCTTCCGAGCACAATCCCGCTGCATCCACCGCTTCAAATTTGGTCAATTTATTTACCAGAAAGTATCGTTCAACCCGGCTTAACCACCCCACCGGGTCTTCATCGGCAAGACCCTTGAAAATCGGCATCTCCAACTTTCAAAATCTCCTGTCACTCACTGGTCCCTCCCTTCCTGTTGTTCTCTGTCCTACAGTTCAAACTTCTCTTCTCTCCCCTACCAAAATTCCTGCCCATATTTCAGAAATTGTCACCCCAACCACGATCGTTCCAACCGTCGTGCGCCAATGGCGTATCATAGCCGATGCGCACCCTCCTCTCCTTCAGAACCCCGTTTCCTCTCCGAAATTGCCCTCCCACGAAATTTCGCTCCCCATTTTGCTCTAGCAAAGCCCGCTCTCCATTTTGCTCCAGCGAAGCCCCTCCATGTCTCATTCGCTCCCTGTTCGGCCAATCGCTCCCAACACCCCTTCGCTCATCTCCGTTTCGCTCCAGCGAAGTGCCCCTGGCCCTCATTCTTTCCCCGCTCGACCACTCATTCCCTGCGCCCGCTCGCCAGTCTCCACTTCGCTTTAGCGGAAAGCCCTCGTTTCTCATACGCTCCCCGCTCACAGCACCCTTTCGACCACCCATGCTTCCTCGCTCACATCCCGCCCCAGCGTAACCCGCACTTCCTCGTTCGCCATTCGCGCCGAACCAACTCGTGCCTCTGCGCTCGCCCTCCGCCACCGCGACTTGACCCAGCTCTCCACGACCTCGCGCGCTACCTATAATTTCGAGTCCGCGCGAATCGTACACCCCCTCCGCCTGATCTGCCTGAGCGTTTCTTCGTCGACGAATCCTGGTTCGCCCTGCCCTCGCGTCTCGTCAGCTAACCTCGCTCGCACCAGCCCCTGTTCGCCGTCGCCTCGCGCCTCGTTCGCCGTTGCGAAGTTTCTGCCCGGGTCGCCTCCGTTTTCTTCAATTTCGTTCATCGCTCGCTTCCCTTTGTCCGTATAGCCTGTTTTGGTGACCGGTTGGTTCAAAGTTCGCTCGATCATGGATTGAAGTTCGCCCACTATGGATTTGAACCTTTCCTCGATCTTTTGCCCTAGCCGATCCTCCATGTTTTCTAGCTTCTCCATGATTTCCTGTTGTTGCTTCTTTATCTTGGCCGAAGTCTCTTCGCATTCTTGATTCCATCTTCATAGTGACCATTCCCGAATCGGTGAACGGCTCTGATACCAAAATGATAAAATCTATCACTTTTTATTGATAAAATCTCTAGAGAGAATCTCCCTTAGAGCCAAAGTACAAAGACAATAACTATGTCAATGAATGCCTAACAATGACCTAACAATTTCTATTTATAAACCTAAACCCTAGCCTCTAACTTACTCCCCAAGTAAACCTAATAATAACCTAATTTAATAATAAAAGACTAATAATCCATAAATGACCATTACAATTAAAATAACAAATAATAATTAAATACTAATAACTAAATAAATACTAATAATAAACGGCTCAGATCGTATCAGACGGTTACGAACGAAATAAAGAGGCATATGAGTAACGACTAGGAATTACGAGTACATTTATCTCTAGGTTAAGGACAAAAATGTTATAATCGATTTCGTCATTAATCAGCACCATAATGCGCCATACAAAATGCACCTAGGGTAGTTACCAGTCTAGTGGCTATATAATGATTAGAAGTCTGACATTTAACAATAAACGATTCTAAGCTAATCTTAAGTATTCTAAAATAAGCTACTCTCAATCTCTCAAGCTCTCTATACTCTACACATTTTTCGACCACTTCTGACTTAGGCATCGAAGGCCCTGTGGCTCACATCACACCAATATCTAACACTATTTGTTGCTTTTGCAAGCTATCTTGTTCTCGGTAATATAAATATCACCGTTGATCCTAAGGAACCATTTTTCGGTATCAACATCATTTGAGATCCAGAAGAAATGAGAAAAAGGTTCGTCAATACTCGGAATTTTTCTTTTATTCATTTTCTCCATTTGTTTTGGATATCAGTTTGTTGTTCTTGCTCATTTTGTTATGGCATTTTTTGATTGTGCATTTTTTTAACTTAGGTTAAAATAACACTTTGGTCCTAGACGATGGACCTAGTTCGATTTAATCCTTAGACAGCGAGATTTATTCAATTTTGGTTCATAAAGTCTTGGTCTCTATAACCCTTCTTCATGATTCTCTCTCCCTCTCTCATTATTGGAGAATCCTCTTTCAACCAAATTCAACCCATGGAAGAGGAAATTGAACTGACTACAGTGTCCTCATTTTTCCCTTTCCATTTCCTTCATGGTTTTTTTTTTTTTTTAATTTTTAAACGTGCAAATATTTGGTGTAAGTATTTCAAAATCTAACTGCTTTAGAATCTGAGTCTATAATGTCTCTTTAGTATATCCTAAATCTTCAGTTATATCTAAACTTCAAGCTTATTTTAAAATTATAATGATTAGTGAACCATTTTCAAATAAATTCAACTTCAAATTTTAAAATTGGACATTAAAAAAATATATATAACTAACTCTAAAATTTTTTTTTTTGAAATTACAACAATTGACGGTGGAAGATTCAAACCAATGACCTCATAATCATTTAGTATACATTATGAGTGTTCACCATTCGCTTTGAACCGGTTTTTATCGAAACCAAAAACCGAACCAAGCACCTCGATTTTTTGAACAGCTAAACTGAATGACTTATCGGTTTTAGTTTCAGAACCGAACCAATTCATATCAGTTTTACACGGTTCGATTCAATTATAACCGAGTTCATAAAAAAAACAAAAGAAGAAAAAAGTGGTAACTTCCAGAACGCCATGGTTGAAAACGTTTATGAAGAAGAATCGCAGTTCGTCACCAGAAGGAGAAGAAAGAAATAGAAGAAAGTAGTTAAGGGTATGTTTGTTTTTAGGACATGAGGAGTGGTTAATAACCACTCCTCAACAACCACTCGTTTGTTTTTTTGCAGTAAACAACAACTCTTAATCCCTCTTCAACCACCCTTTAACCACTCTTCAAATTTCTATTATTTAAACTTTTTTTACTAAATTTCACATTAAATCTCATCAAACATATTTTTTAATCTCAACTAGCATCAATATTCAAATGTCTTTCCAAAAGTAATTTTAACTCTATCGAAAAAGTCAATAGTGTGTTAGCTTGGTTCATTGGTTGTATTCCAATTTAATTCTACGTTCGAGGATTTGATCTTGAAAGGAATTATTTCATAAAAATTAATTAATTAATAATAATTTTAATTCATAAAAAATCTCATTTTTTTTAATAAAAAGTTTCAGGTAAATATATTTCTTAAAAAATTAATAAGAAAAAATAAATAAATAAAATATAGTGATAAATTAACAACAATTACTAAATTTTAGTTTTATTATCGTCATAAATATTAAAATTTGACATTTAAAAGTATAGAATCAAAATAAAACAAAATTGAAAGTAAATAGACTAAAATGACATTTTAGTTGTATTTTTTCTAAGTAGTTAATATTTTAAAAAATAATTAAAACAATAAGCAAAATTTAATTAAGTTAGGCAAAGAAAAGAAAAATAAATAAATATTTTGAAGTAATGAGTTTTTTTTTTTTTTTTTTTTTTTGTAATTTCTCTGTTAGGAAACAAATATTTTAACTAATATATAATATATTTTGTTTACTTAATAAGATCATCATATCCCACTATTTCCCATTTCTTTATTTTCTAGAATAATATATTTTTACAAGTTTCACGTAAATATATTTTCTACTACTCTTTTAATAATTGAAATTTTAACGATCTATTCAATGGTAAATTTAATTCAAATTTTTAAAATTTACTATTGCTTGTTGATTCATGTTACTAATATATTTAGTAACAAAATATAAGACTAAAAGTTAATTGATAATTCAGTATGATAGTTTTTTATTATCTTAGGGGTATATATATGAGTCAATAAACTAAATGTCATGAATTTGAATTATTATTCAACTAAAAAACATTGTTTTTTATGATAAGTTAACCATAATTGAGATGAATAATTAAAATTCATAAATTTTTAAGTATAGACTATTCCAGCCACATTTTCAAAAAAAAATAAAAAGAAAAAAAAAATGTATTAGCCACTATTAACTTCAATCTCCAAACAAGTTGTTGATTTATCTACTACTTTTAACCTCAATTTTCAAACGAGTAGATAACCAATACTAACTACTATTAACCACTTTTTTCTCCTCTATTCCACTTCACTCTACTCTTTTCTACCAAAAACAAAAGCACTCTAAATCCACACACTATTAAAAAAAAGAGAAAAAAATCATTAAAAATAAAAAAGAAAAAACCAAATGAGAAAATGATAAAGCAAAGAAGAAAAGAACAAATTAGAGATGAAAGGAAAATGAATAGGTGGGGAAGAAAGGTAATGAGAAGAAGTAAATTTGAAAATTCAAATTGATTTGACATATGAAATTGATTGAAAGAGAAAAAGAAAGACAAAGGACACTATTCTTATCTATTTTGTTTTTTTTAATTAGGAAAAAAATTTAACCCGAAAACCGAATCAAATAAGTCGATTTTCAATAATTTTAAACTGAATTTTTTTTCCTCTTACAAAAACCGATCCAAACCTTGGATCGATTCAATATGATTCTTTGAACACTCTTAGTATACATTAATATCATTGAACTACTACTTTTGTTACCAATTCTAAAACTGATATTAAATTTAAGACAAACTTAAAATCTAACGTAACTTAAATTCACTTATATCACAACATTCTATTTTATTTTAACTTCAAAAATAAAATAAAACAAAATAGAATGTTCATAGATGGACAATCATGCAACCTATATATTTTTCATTCAAAGTGTATTTGGAGCAAGAAGAATGGTAATGATTAAAGGAAGAATAAGAATGAGATGAAGAATATGGAGGAAATGATTATTTATGTTTGCGATGATGATAATAATCATAAAAAGAATGATTATTTGCGTTTAAAATAAGGATAATGATTATAGAAAAAATAAAATAATGAATAGGATAAGAGTGAAAAATAATCATGTGATATATGAAAAATTGTTGGAGAGAATAAAAAAAATGACTTTTGAAAAACAATATTATGGGGGAAATGATTCCCGATAATCCAAACACGAGGAAGCATCCTCATTCTCATTCTCCTCCTTATTCTTGGTGGCCCAAACACTCTCTAAATGTCCCAAATATAGACCAGAGTTGAGAACAGCCAAATATAGAAAGGCCAAAAGAGAACTCTAAATTTGAGAACAATTCAAGAAAATTTCTAGACCAGAGCTGACGTTCATACAATGATAAAAGGCCATTATGGATTGTAGAAGAGTGGCACATGCACTAGCAAAGCTGTAAGAACTGGAAATTCGGTGCCCATTCACATAAATAAATCATTTAAAAGCTCAAAAGAATAATCTTAAAAAATTCAATAAATTGGTGTGACAAACACAACATACATTCTAGGGAGAGAGTTATATAAACACAACATTCTTGGGAGCACAACACCACAACAAAATATTCAAATGTTATATATATATATATTATATCAAAAGTTAGATGGATGGAGTACAATAATTAGGGTAGGAAGAAGGGTTAGCCTAAAAAAGAAAGGGTAGTTTTGGGAGGGTCGGGTCAGGTCGGGTCGGGTCAAGGGTAAAACTCACTCAAAAGTCCTAAGTCCTACACTACAACATTAGCTTTCTCTGTTTTGGTATGTGCAGAATTAGCCAGTCGTCAATAAAATTGTCCTCTACTATTTTTACTTCTAAATCAATCAACCCGAGAAGGACGAAGGTAGGTTAGGTACCTTAACACACAACAACGTGTCGATGTGGAAAAACGGCGCATTGTCGAAGAACCACCTTCGTATGAAAAGAGTGTTTCCATCTTCAAAGCAACCCATAGACGGAGAGGATATTTAAAAGTCCTCTACTCTCCTTTTTTTTTCCCCTTTTAAATTTTTAGGTCATTGAAATTCCTGCAGTGCCAGATTCAATTCCTGTGCTGACTTTGCTACTGATCCCCTTTTTCTGTGAGGCAAAAAGTTTGCAAATAAAGTTTAGGGCAACGGTAAAAAGTTAATGTGCATCGAAATTATTTATTTAAAAAAATGCACATATAATCGAGTAAATATAATTGTTTAGAATTGTACATTTAAAAAAAAAAAATATATATATATATATATAGCAAGAATTGTACAATTCTAATGGTTAATTTCTTCAATTAACATTAATTATTATGTAAAAGTGAACTTTATTCTTTGTTTTCAAAAAAAAAAAAAAAAAAACTTTATCCTTTTGAAATAATAAAAACTGGATTAATATATGCAATTAAAATTAAATATAAATGGAGGATAAGTTTAGTGTAATTTTGAGAGGTAAAGAGCATTTTCTAAATATATCATCCATTGAGAAACAGTTGATAAATTAGTGCTTTAAGCAAACATCAAGGCTCAAGCTAAGTGCATATTTGGGAAAGATATTGAAATAGTTAAAATCACTTTTATCAAGTTTAAAATTCTTTCATAACATGCCTCTAATCACCGAAAATTAATTTAATGTTTGATTTCACAGGTTTAAACAAGATTTTCATTTCATAAAAATCAATTTTGAATCCGAAAAAAGTGACTATTTCAATATCGAAATGGGAGGCAGAAAATATATTGAGTTTGGTTGGTACCTTATAAGAACCGGCAAGCAGCGCTTCACTTTTTCAAGCTCGATGAAGCAAAGGTTGCAACGCTCCAACCTAGAAACGTCCATTTTAAACAACCACTTTTAGTACAAATCGATCAGGGCATTGCATCTAAATTAGTTCTGAAATAATTGAAAAATACCAAAAAAAAAAAAAAAGAAAGAAAAAACCTTTGTTCTGCCTCAATGTTTACGCCAACAGATGACGTTGCGGATAACGTCGAGTAGATCACTGAACCAAACGTCCTCACAAGCTTCAGTAGCATTTCCATAGAAATGTCTAAATACCTATTGTTCCAGAAATGAAACAAGTGATTTAAAACCTATTGTCTGAAAAGAAAGATCTTCAAACACTTGTCTGAAAGTCTACAACTAAAAAAACCACATCCAAATGAACTATTACAACCATTCAAAATAACTTCTCATTTCTAATGACTCAAAATACTCTTCATTTCAAAACCACTCATTTCTGCCACTCCTCTACAAAATATACATCCAAATAGACTATTGGCTGTAACTTCTCAACAAAAATCTTCATTCTCAAAAAAAATAAACCTTTTCAACAAAAATCTACATCCAAACGAGCTACTACCTACAATGCAACTCCTCTACAAAAATACACATCCAAATGAGCTATTACTACAACTCCAATTTCTAATCACTCAAAATAACTCCTTATACGGCTACTCATCCAAACACCCCCAAGTTACAAAATAAGCTTTTCCAAAAAAAAAAAAAAAAGCACACCATAAAGTTCTGCTTTTTTTAATCAAAATGTGGAAATTTGCTAATGTAGAGAGAGAGATGAGACCTATCCAAATCACTTTCAAGGAGGCCCGAAAGAACTGGCAGAATACAACTGCAGATATCCAGAGTGACCACTTCAATCTTACCACTCAAAATACTAATTACATCAGCAGCAACCTGCGTCAACAGCAATCCAATGCGTGTTATAGCAGCTAAAATCAGAAAAATGTAGAAGAAAAAGATATCGAAATGTTGGATTTTCTTCTTTCTTTTGAATTATTTGCATTATTATTAGCATTGCATTATGGGTCTATTTTTGTTATTTATATTTGTAATCTTTTCTTATTGGTAGATGGTTTTTCTTTTGTATAAAAGTAAATTGTATTTGATTTGAAATATAGAAGAAATACAAATATCTTTATTTCTTCCCCATATTCAAGTGAGTAACAAAGCCAGAGGTAAAATTGTTTCCTCATATTGGTTTCTAACTTTCTACTGGTTGGGTCCTAAAAACTTTGTGTTGATATAATTAATTTACCATACATTAATTTCTTACGGGTTTCCTTGACATCTAAATGTTGTAGGTTCAAATAGTATATCCCGTGACATTACTTGAGGTGCGCACAAACCGGCCTGGACAATCACGGATATCAACAAAAAAAAATTACCATACATTTATGATGTAACATGAAATACTTACGGCATGATCAGCCATTTTCTCCATTGCAGATACTGCCCCTTTAATGTCATGTCTTTCCCAATATCTATAGACTGCCTACAAATTAATAAGATAATATGCGTAATTTAAAAAACGTGCACATCAAACTTAAACTTCAACTACAGAAAGTGACAGACAACAAATAGCAACTGAAGTGATTCACAATGCCAATGTCAAAAAAGCTAAAACTGGCCGGTCAGGAATCTCATGATTACACGTTATAAGAACTGAGCCATAACGCTTTTTACGCTTCAAAAAAGTCTGGCCCACTGATTCGACAATGCCAACTCATGAAGTTCTCTAAGTGAGGCACGGACTCAAAAAGTTTCTTCATCAAGTCTTATCTATTTATGTTACATAAAAAATGCTTTATTTTTTTTATAACCAAGAAATCGAGGCCGGCCACTTGTAGACAAATATTTGGCAAAGAAGTTATCATATTATATATGATAACACTAGCAAACACTAGCAAGGTTTATTTTAGATAATCAAGAAATTGGAGCTTTGCCTTATTACATATTTGAGGACACTTGTGCCCGTCCCAAGGCCTAGACTCGATAGACAACTAGAGATTTTACAATTAAGCTCACTCATCGGTTTCGAACTTGAGACCTCCAAGAGAGCATACTTTGGAGACTCAAGCCTTTACCAACGAGACCACGACTATCAAAGTAATAAACCATTTCGACTTTTACCTCATCTCATAAATGGTTGGAATATTTTAAGGCAAGCGAATTATCTCATTGTCTCATTGTCATGTTAACACCAAACATACTCTTATCTTACGACTTATCTCTATCCAATTCTCGTCGTCATCTAAAAATAGCCGGTTCATATAACATGATAAATGTGTCAAATAAGAGTCAATCTTTTGCAAATGTAAAGCATGCAACAATCAAGAATTAAAGGATCTCATTACTTGCAATTTTGCTGAACGGGATTGCATCGAGTTGATAAATTGGTCGTGTTGTTGTAGAACATTTGCTATGGTGTCCTCATCGCTTGCAGGCGCAGCTGTTTCGTTCTCTGGAGATCGACGATAACCTCTCTGCCAAAACATTAGATGAACAATGAGAACATAAGAGTAAGAACCCAAGCTCACGTGAGAGTTTAAATTTTTTTAGTATTATTTCATTTAACTTTTTTTTAGTTCAACAACAATGGGAGGGGATTCGAATCCATGAGATGACCTCTTGGTTCATAGACACATTTATGTTACTGAATTATTACTCTTGTTAAGACACACACTTGTGCCGCTGGTTGGTATTTCATCTCATTTAACTTTTCAACCACAGTAATTTTTATAATCCACGATCAATCACAATTCAAGAAAGTTATAACTCACAATCTACCAGTTCTTGGTTAATGATGAGAGATGGAAATCAGAGGGCCTAGATAAAAAAACAATATCTCAACCAGCATAAGTGTGTATAGATAAAAAAACAATATCTCAACCAGCATAAGTGTGTATCAATGACCAAGAGGCCGTAGAACTATCGCGAGAAGGGATATACAATTATGAACAAGAAAAAAGTTTTATTCAAATGAGTTCATACCCCGTTATTTAATGGAAGACTCTCCAGTGCAGCTGCTCTTCTAGGCGAGGCATTAGATGTTAGCCGGCTAAAATTAGAAGCTCTTTCTCTTTTCTCCCAATCTAAATGTGAACGGATTCTTCCTAAAGATTACCAAAAAAACAAATGTAAGGCATCATTTGTAGTCAAGGGAAAAAAATACATCAATAACCAAATATGACAATACCTCCTCTTGTAGCTTCAGGAAAAGATGCATCGTGGCTTATTTTATGCCCTCGAGATTCATCTAGAACAAAGAGAATGAACACTAAACCATGAGCACAAAGAAATAGGAAAACATCGAACTGGCAAATCAAAATTATAAAAAAAAAAAATAAAAGTAAGAAATAAAAGATGCAAAATGGCATCATAAACATAGCCTCCATAAAAACCCTCCAGATAAAAATGAAACATGGTAACATCAACCTATCATAAACATGGTCAGTTGTTCCAATTGAATGAAAATACGAAATCACATAAATCAAAAGTTTGAATTATCAGATAAAATGGTCACTACATTACGTACAACCTTCATGTTTGTAACTTGCTGTTGTCTCTTTTGTTTCTGTTTCATTCTTCCCAGATCCAATATATCTTTCTTTCACAATCTTATGTGGAGCAGATACTCCTTGAATTGGACCAATACCATGCAAGGAATTCCTATTGTCTGCAATGGTGTTCATATCAGCAGCCTTCAAACCTCTGGATTCAGAAAGAACAGAGATGGTTGGATTATCAACTTCATCTCTAGCATTTGGAAACCTTCTATTGTCAGTAGCTTTTGATAGCAATGGTACTGGAACTGTTCTTCCAGCAACGTCAAGTTCCTTTCTAGAATCCTCCTGCTCGCGCCTCGAATTTGTCCTGGGTAGAGGCATTACTTTTCCAGTAACATCAATTTCTTTTCTAGAATCATCCTGCTCATGCCTTGAATTCGTCCGGGATAGTGACACTGTTCTTCCAGCGACATCAAAGTCCTTTCGAGAATCATCCTGCTCATTCCTTGAATTTGTCCTGGGTACAATTACGGGTATCACATCTGATTTATTGAAGATTGGATTGCTGATTGTTGAAGTAGCCTTCACCGAGTTCCTCTTTGGTACCACCGCACTAGGTACTGTTACTGAGCTAACTGAATTAGTCTTTGAGCCAGCATTTAAACTGATCCTTTGTGGAGTGGTTGGTCCATTTCCTGTGGCTTCAATAAGTACAATAAAAAAAATAATCATGGGCGTATACTCTAAGTTCTAGTAAATGGAGAGGTTATGCCAATAAAAAAATCCAATTCTAAGAGTAGTTAAAAAAAGTAACAATTAGAAATAAAAGTGAAATCAACCATGATATGTTGGCCTAGAGCCTAAGGGTGTGTCTGGGGTACCGGTTATGTAATTGTAGACGAAGGATTATGATAAACGGAGGGTTATGATAAACGGTGGGTTATAATAACAGTGTTTGAGGTGCAGGTTATTATAAGATGAGTTATGATCAACGGTGTTTGGAGTGCAGGTTATTGTAAGAAGAGTTATGAAATTTTTTTCACAATTTTTTTTAGTTACTTAAATTTAAATTAAAAAGTTAACAAATAAATAATAAATTTTTTTAATAAACTTATAATTAATATTGAACATAATAAAAAAATGAAAAAAATGAATAGTTATTATGTTTTTTTCATATTCTATTTCACTTATATATTGATATAGTTATGTATTAGAAATTAATTTTTTAAGTTAATATTGACCCATGAAAAAAAAATTCAACTTTAAGTTTTGTTTTCTTTATTCTTCACAAAATCTTTTTTTTTAGATTCTTTTTCCAAAATCTTAATATTTAAGTAGTGAATCAATTTGAAATAAACAAAATATACTAATTAAAAAAAAGGATATACTACTATAAAAAAAGAAAAATAAAAATGATATACTATTAATTAAGACCAATTCATGAGTTATTATTTCAAACAATCACCAATTAATTTTGTTAAAAAAATATCACACATATATATTAGAAAATTTTTAAGGAAAATTTATAGTCACTATTCATAAAAATCTTTAATAAAAAATATAAAATTTAGATAAACGGGCACGCAGGTTTAGATAACCACCGTTTATAATAAACGGTTGGACAAACACGGGTTGGGTTATTATAACCAACCCGGCCGTTTACATAAACGGAGGCCCAAACATACCCTAAGAGGTTATGACTGAGTTCAGTCCATGGTCGTCACCTACTTAAAAATCAATTTCCTCTAAGTTTCCTTGTCATATGTATTAGGGTCAGGTTTGTCCTTTGAAAATACTAAAGGTGTCGTAAGCTGCCCTGAACATTCACGGATATAAAAAAAAAAGAAATAAAAGTGAAATCCTATGAAGGAAAACCAAAAAAAGACAAAAGATAAAAGAATTACTTACATGATAAAGGTTTTGGATCCTTCCCAACATCTGTATTTTGAGAAACTGACAACCTTCCCAATGTTTTAGTTTCCTTCAATAGTGGATCAGAAGCTTGTGATACTGGTAATCCACCAAAATTAGCCTTAGTATTGTTCTCATTCTGTAGTGGTTGATTACCGCTGGATTTAGGTTCTGAGCGACCATTTAATCGGTTAACGTTATTAATTGCATTGGGCTCTGTGCGCTGTGCAAGAGGCAATGAAACAAAACTACATTGAGTTTGAAGAATCGTAAACAGCCTGGAAGAATAAAGTGGCCATTCTTATTTATGAATAATGCATTTTACCGTAATGTCTACAACCCACACTCCAACACAGCTCTGATTGTATGAACAGCCAAGAAGCTTTCCCTCGTGAACATTAAGATCAGATAGCTTAGACCAACCAACTTCCACACCGTCATTACATCTGATTGGTTCCCATGAGAAAACCTATGTAGCACGAGCACCATTGTACAAATATAAAACAAAATTTATAAAAAAAACTTGTTGTTATGTATATATAAAAAAGACCATTTGCATACAAAAAATTACCTTCAAACTTTCATGCAATCCGCAGAGCAGTGTCCTCCCATCAGGATTAAAAGTCAAGCAACGGACTCCACTGGTCTGAAACAGAAGTAAAATAAGATACCTCCCAAAAGAAAATAGCAAACAGTTTTCCATAAGAATGTTCACCCTTGGATATATTTATTCAAAAGCCAGAACAAGAAAAAGGCATTAGAAAAAAATACCTCAGGTCCAGCTGAACCAATCAACTCAAAGGTTTCAAGGTCCCAAAATTTAACAGTTTTATCTGCTGAACCTGATCAACAAAAACAAAATTAAGACAGGATTTAATAACAAGCAGATCTAGTAATTGTATTTCACATATGCTAAATTTGTTAATTTAAATTTAAGGCCTCGAGGAAAAGAAAACGAAACACGCATAATTTTATTACTATTCCACATAATTGTTTTGCTTACGTAGCTGGCTGTGCCTACTTTTCATATGAAATGTAAATTTTCTTTCTAGTACAAAATTAAATATTGTTCTCCTTTTAGAGAATGTCTCATCCTCCTTTTGTACTTTCATATTCATACTTTGATCAGTTGATGGAAAGTCGTAACAATAGAAAATTGAAAACTTGAGCCGAGAATGAACAAACAAAAAAAACTTGAACCAAGAAAAGTTGGGTCATGTTTAACTAGCAAGGCTCCATAAAACATATTGATGAATGTTCCCAAAAGGCCTTCGCAACAATCTCAATTTGGTGGGTAGCTAGCCGCTCTTGTACTTTGACCAAAATACAGAAAGAGAAAAATAAAATAAAAGAAAGAGAAACAGTATATCAAAACTACAAGCACTATTGTTTCCCAGGGTAGAGAAAATGAGATAGAGAAAGCACCCTTGTAGCTTGGTTGTCATTCCGGTCGAGAACCAACATTTTACCCTTTTTCTAAATGAGAAAAAAATATATAAGCTTTTGCACATTCATTTTAAAATGTTTCTGATTGTCTGGGCAAGAAAGAGAGAGCCGAGAGACCAAGGGAAAAGTGCATATCAAACCTGTTGCCAGCAAAAACTCATGAGGGTGAAAGTCTATACACTGAATCTGACCCTCATGGCACTTGAAATCATGCAACAACTTTCCAGCAGTCAGATCCCAGAGCTGATAAAATAAGATAAATTAGAAGGTTCTTTTTAATTAGAAATGATAACTCAACGAAAATACCAAGATTCTGCATGAGAACAAAATATTTTTCTAGAAATTACATAATTAATATATAATTATTGATACACATTATACAAGAAAGACAAATCAAAGTCGTTTGTACCTAATGCTTAGACACTTCTAGGAAGACAAATTGTGGAAAATCATTCAAATAAATAAATTATACAAACACTATTAATAGAGATATTATAAGAGATTGGGGGACTAGAAATCCTAGTTTAAAACTGTAACCAAGGGAAATAGAGATATTGGGAAGTTCTCTGGGTCGTCAAAGTGAGAAAAGGTATTACAGACTCTTTTGTTAGTAAGGACCGTAAAGAAACGACAAACTGGTTAATAAGGCCAAAAAAAATGATAATATAGTTAGACAAGAAGCATAGGTTTGCTGGGGAAAAACTTGCATTCTCCTTTTAAAAAAGATGGTAATAATTCATGAACCTGAACTACAAGGAAAACAATTTCTAACCTTCACTGTGTTGTCTTCTCCACCAGATACAACCCAACGACCATCTGGAGTAAATCTGATTGCATTAACCCCACGAGTGTGACCTTTGTACGTGTGGATACACCCTTTCTTCCTGATATCCCATATCTTAAGATTTGTATCCAAGGATCCAGAAGCAAAGAATTCTCCAAAGGGATGAAAATCCACAGAAATGCAATTGGATCTATGACCAGTAAGTGTTCGAACAACTAGGAAATACCAAAGGAGGAATCCAAAAAAGGGAAAACAGAAGTCAACTTCACAGTACAATTATCCATGGAAAACGGCAATTTTAAATTGGACACTAACAGCTAAGATAAAGGAAATATGATAATAGAAAGCATACTTTTAGCCTCCTCCAAATCCCAAAGCTTAATTGTGCCACTAGCAGCCCCTGCAGCTACCAATACTTCTGATGAGTCAAAGCTTACAGAATCTATTCCACTCGTATGGCCAGTCAAACTCTGGATGTGAAAGTACAACTAAGTTAAAGTGCAAAGATAAATGATATTTACAATTACAAACACAACTCCTTTATCAATTTTATTTGAATTTAAAATAGAATAGTCTATGTTTATCTATAATTTCCTATTTACAATAGTGCGCATGGAATTCTTTTCGCTTTCTTTTTTTTTTGGAGCTGGGGGAGATTAACGTGAATAAAATTGATTGCAAGTTGTTTTCACCACAATAACTATTAGAAGTGCAAGTCCACATATAGTACAACCAGACGCAAGTGATTCCAGAGGAAAAATAAGAAGAAATGGATACTAAATCAAGACTTGAGAGGGAATAAAATGAAAATGTTTGGATATCCTGGACAAAAGTCCATTAAAAAATCTAAAATGTATACAATTTCATGAAAACATCAAATAATCGGTTTATCAATCTCTGTAAGAGGATATTTTTGTTAACTTGAGAACAAAAGATAAAGCAAAACTTCTGTAATCTACTGTAAACAGGGTCAACAGATAAAAGACCATTAACAGTAGAAATTGAAACATACCAGTATGGCATTAGGTTTACCAATAGCCCAGAGATTGACTTTGCAGTCTTCGCCCCCAGTGACAAGAACACGGGACGACTTCCTCCCAATCTTCAAGCAATTGACAGCAGAAGAATGAGCCACAAATTCTTCTGTATAAATAATTGTTAAGGCAGACAAGCAGGATCCTTCCTCAGCCTCCGATTGTAAGCGAGGGCCATTTCTAAATAGCAAGCCATTACTAAAATTCTTCGAAATAAAATACATAAAACTTGCAGGGGTGTTTGTTTGCCATATTTATGGATTTAAAATGAGGATTTACTAACTACTCCTAAAAAAAATTACATCCAAACGAGTTTTTTACTACAACTCTCAATTTCTAACTACTCAAATAACTCCTCAAACTAACTCATCATCCAAACACCTCCACACTCAAACACTCAGAGATCTGATAAAGATACGAAAAGGAAAAATCACAAAAAGGAAATCATGAGGCAATACAAGCAGATCAAGACTAAATAACAACAATTCACTTCGAAAATTTAAAATCCCTAGATGAACCTCGAGACATTGAGAAAGGATACGTAGCTTGTACGCCCGTTTGGTAGTCATGGCAAAACGAGAAGAAAACCTAGTAGTTGGAATCGCAACACCGGCATTCCACTGTGCACATTCCCAAAATATTTTAATCCGAGAATATCGCAATAATTAGTGACACTGCTTCATCAACTGCTTTCAAGAATCGACGATCTCCAATCGCAACACCTTAGATCTCAAAAGAAAACTCCACCTATTCTTTAACCACCGGTTTCATCGCTAGACATCGTCACTGCAAACACAAAATTTCGAACGAAACAAAAATGAATCAATCAAGAAACTTCCAGCAGCCAGATCAAAGACAGAAAAAGAAAAAGCAAACGCAAACGCAAACAGGAAAACCAGAAACAAAGCCTCATCTGTTTGCTTCAAGCAAGTCGAGATAAGAACAACACGCTACGCTTCCAACTCATGGAAACTTCATCTTTCTCCACACTCACACACATTACCCAAAACAGCCGGCGGAAAAAAAATCCAAAACAAAATTTGAAAACAGAGAGAGAGAGAGAGAGAGAAGAGCACAGTACAGTATTGGAGAAAAGAAATTCGAAGTTTCCGGTGCCGGTAATAGTTACAGAGACGGCGGCGACGATAAACACCTCGCTTTCTTCCACCTACAACGGCACCGCCATGGCTATATCTCGCCGAAATGTAAAGCTCTTCGAGAGAAGGACAGAAAACCAAAACTCAATTTCAAAAAAAATAATGAAATGATCAAATAAAAAAAATAAAAAATTAAAGAAAATGAATTTGAGAGAGAAGAGAGTGAGGCGCTTTCACGTTTCGTGTTCCCTCTCCCTCCGCCAACTAATAAATAAATAAATAATATTCACTTCCTTTTTATTCAAATTATTAACAGAATATCCTTTTTTGAAAATTATTTTTTGTTTTTTTAAATTATTTTTTGGTGAAAATTGTAAAAAGAAAAATTAATAATATTGTTTTAAGAAGAAGAAAAATGAAGCAGCGGTTTTGGTCAGTGTGAGAGCGACGTGCCACGGACTGTCCCGTGTGGGGATTCGTGGGCCAGCCCAAACCTTAATGGGCCAAGTTGGATGTAAGCGGCCCAATTGGGTTTTTTTTTTTTTTTGCTAGTTTTTATTTGATCAAATTATAAATTTAGTATGGATAGTTGAGAGAAAGATAAAATTTAGTCCATAATCTTAAATATAAGAACTAGCTCATATGTATGTAAACAAACAAAAAAAAATTGAGTTCTTATGGTTTGAATTTTCATGGTAAAACTACTTATGAGAGTTTTATGAAGATTATAAATTTTATCATTTTTTTTAGCACATGTTTGATAAAATTAATTTTCTTATTTTTTAGTACATAAACGTTTGAGAGAATCTAACCATGTATTTCGAGGTTTTTAGTACATTTAATATATCAATTAAGGTATATTCCCTTTGACATTAAATTTTAACATTTAAAATGATAAGTTCTAAATTATAAGTTTGAATTTACTATGAGACCAAAATTTCAAATTTAATATCATTACAATAACATTTTAGTCTATATATTTTGAAAATAACACTATTTTAATCTTTTTGCTTTCAAATATCCAAAATTAATCCTTACATTTCCAAAATATATTAAAAATAGTTTCTATTTGTTTATGGTAAGGGTGATTTCGGTTCGATTTTTGTTGGTTTTGTACCAAACCGACAACCGAACTGATATCTTCGGTTTTCAAAAAATTGATCTGATCCAATGTCCAATAAAGTATAGAACCATTGGTTCGGTTTTTAATTGGTTCGATTTCATTTTGGATCCTATCCGATGTCCAATTTTTTTTTATATATCAAAAAAAATTTCATAAAAAATCTCATAAACAACAATATCTTTAAAGGTCGGAAGTATTTTTTAACTTATTAAAAATTATTTAAAGATGTTTTTTACTTGAAATAGAAGGGAATTAAGAAAATCTTCAATACTTTAGGAAATCTTCAAAATAATGGAAGAAATGATTTTATATGACTTATTGACAAATTATATATTTATTTATAATCTCAAATATATATATATATATATATATATATCGGTTTGGATCGGTTTTTATCGGTTTTTTAAAATGAAAATTGGAGCCGATCCAATATTTTTCGATTTTTTCAAATTACAAACTGATATGTTGGATTTTGTGCTAAAAAATCGATTCGATCCATTAGATTGGATTGATTCGGTTCGGTTTTTCGATTTTTTGTTGCACCCCTAATTCATGGGCTAAACTATTTTAGTTGATGTATCCATTTTAATTGTAAATTTTAAATGTCAACTAATTGGATCTTAAATTTTAATAAATTGTACTTTAAACTTTGATAAAGTATTATAATGTTTACCTTTAACTCGATTAAATGTTACAATTTTCATCTATAAGAATAGTAGTTTAGATCATTGTATTCTAGTAAAAAAATGTTCCAATTTCACCTTTTAATAAACTTTTATTTAAAAATTCATAATGAAAAATATTCTGGATACAAAATGAATAACTAAAAAAAAAATCAATTAGTTTCTTGTTGAAATTTTGTGAGTTTTGAAAGATTTATTCGTTTATCCTATGCATTAATCAAACTTTGTTTTATCTCAAAATAAATAAATAAATAAGTGGTTTCGTGCCATCCTTCAGTTTTATTTAACAAATGTTTTATTTTACTTTTCATTCAAATTACTAGGTGAATTTAGTATAAACAGAACCCCCGATGAAAATTCACTTTTTTTTTTTTTTTTTGAGAACCAATGAAAATTCACATTTGAAGTTTAGGAATTTTCGTTTGTTGTGAAAATGAATACAAGCTAGTTATTCATAGAAATTGAATAATCTAAAAATAAATAAGTAAAAGATAAAAAAAATGAATTTTCTTTTTTAAGGGTTTTCCCTTTTTTACTAATTTATTTTTTTACAAATAATTGAGGACTATTCTCCCTCCGCTTGTGATTTAAAAATGGTCAAAAAAGCAAAGAGAATCAATACCGTTAACGCACCACTTTGTTCCAATCGATTTAATTAACACATTGATGAAAACTTTGCTTTAATTTTCATTACGTTAAAACTTGAATAAATCTATTCTTAAAAATAAAAATAAAAAAAAATAAAAAAAAAACTTGAATAAAACTTTGGATTTTGAATTTCATAATAAATCTTTGTTTGACTATAGTTCATGTATGATCATTTCTAGTCATATTTTGGAGAATAATTGATGCAAAACAAAGGGTGGTTTTCTTTCACATATTATATTTTCTAAGAAAAATTATTTAAGAATCTAAAATATTGTGGTCAATAATTTTACATTATAAGATGTTTTATTTGATTGAAACTATCGATTTTATGTTTTATTTTTCTCTAAAATTGACATTTATAAAAATAATAATAATAATAATAATAATACTATTTTTATGCTATTAAATTTAATACAAAAATTTAATTTCGACTTTATAAAATTTTAATTTCAACTATATATAATGTCGGTGATTGAAGCTTCTAATTATTAGTGGGAACATCACAACTACTATGCAAACTAATATTGAGGCTTTATTTTATAGTTATCTGTAATGTTTATCATACATGTGTCAACAAGCACCACACAAAAAAGTGATTTTGCAAAAATATAATTTGAATGTGACACTTAAAATAATTGAACCATAAATTGATGGGGTGAAGAAGGTTGATAAGCTTCCAAAAATCTACTAACAAAGATTCATTGAATTGAGATATAGGAGAATTAATCATTAGTGTTATAAGATTTCATCAACTGTTTGAACAAGGTTTTATTTTTATTATTTTTTTATGGATAAAGCTACAAATATTGGAGGGTATTAAATTTCATGTTGGCTGAAAAAGAATTTAGATGCCTAAATATCAGTTTTATGTTCTCTTTTTTTCCTTTTGTAGAACTTTTTGGATAAATTTGTCAAACATAAATAATGAGAATGCTTTTGAGATATTGGTGTCAAATAATAATAATTTTTTTTTTTTTTTTTGGAAGAAAAGTGTACAAACCTTCAATTTTTAATTGGATCAATTGGTTAAATTTATCAAATTAAAAATTTAAAGGTGTAATGATTAATTGTTTCACATCCAATTATGGGGTGATTTTGCATTGTTTTATGTTATTTTCTTCCCTTTCCAAATTTATGTTTGGTAGATAATTTATTTTTATAGACATTAAACTTAACGTAATTGGTGATTTCAGAAGAAAAAAAAAAAAAAAACTTAACGTTTGGTCAAAGTATTATATTTTCAATCAAAAGGTTAAGATTTGTTTGAATCTCCACTCACCTACTGTATTAAACTAAAAGAAAAATTAAATCTGTTAGAGTAATTAGATTAGTATAGCATTAATATAATTAACGATATCTATTTTATATTCATGTAAGATTGGTTGACTTCTTAAAATAGTTTATTTATGTTATAATATATATAGATATTTTCAGAGTTGTAATTGTGTATTGCTACGATATAGCCTTCATCTTCTTCTACTTCTCAATAACATTTTCTCTCAACATTTTAATGAATTCTCTCTACTTAACGTTATAAAAAATTAGAATAATATTTCTTAAAATGACGACAATTTATTGTGATTATGATTATACATGTAAAATCATCTTAACTAATTTCATCATTTGTTTTTTATAATATGTCTTTTATCCACCATACTATATTTATTTGCCAATTAGATCAATAGCTCAATCGAGATAAATATGTATCTAATATTGGTAGATTATGAATTCCCATTTAATAACCAATAGTCTCAACCTATACCAACTCAATCAATAATGATTTTTCAAAAATAAAATGAGAAAGCATTAACTAGAATTGATGTTGCTGCAAACACACTATAATTTCTCCCTTATCCAACATTAAAGGAGACATAAATAATCAAATCCATACATATTTTTTTGTTCATACATTATTATTTATACTTTCATTTCACACAAAGCATCCATAGAGATTTTGTGTTATGAATCTCTTGGAGAAAGTTTAATTTGTTGTTTCATTCTATTATTACAACCCACATGATTCTTTAAAAAAAAAAAAAAAAAAAAATCGGTTTTTTTCGTGGTACGTAACTAATTTGTTTATTTTATTTTATTTTAATTGAATTAAATATGTCTATAACATGTCCATAATTCCTTATCCAACAACTTTTTGTATAGAACCAACTCATGCAACTAATACTCTTTGGATTCATTTATTTCCAACCAAAAAGATCAATCATCACATTAAACATAATTTATTTCACCCTTTATTCTCTAATAATGCCAAGAGTTTGCTCTATAATTTCCAATGAAACTAAATATTAAAAAATAAAGGGTTTTTGAAAACTTCGTTTTGTTTTTAAAATTTAGCTAAAAATTTAAATGTTTTCATAAAAACAAATGAATGTAGTTGTAGAGAAATCGAGAGTAACAAACTTACTTTTTTTAAAACTACATGATTATCAAATAAAGACTAAAATACACCCATTTTAACCTAATTCAAATGACATTTAAAAAAAAAAAAAAAAAAAGAAAGAAGAAACTAATTCAAATGCATACTACCCATAATCCAAACTCTAAAGAAAAGATTTCCTCTATACAATACAACTAAAAAATGGCATAATATGTTTATAAAAAATAAAGGCATAATAATCATCCTCAACTAAAAAAATTATCCCCACTTAAAACAAAGAAAATTTCAACATCTTTGCCACCAAATTTCAAAGAGGAAAATTTGGATCATGTCCGGACATGATGTATAAAATAATGTCTACTTATGTGGTTCAATATGAGACACAATCTATTTGATTTAAAACCCAAATGAAAAAAAAATAAAATAAAGAAAAATAGAATATGGCTCATATTGAGTCATAGATATTATTTTATGCATCATGCCCAGACATGATCTAAATATTTTTAAATTTCAAATGGTAAAAAGGCAATATCATGACTTCAAATGGGAATTATAGTTGCTTAGTACTTGGTCAGGTGCCAGAAAGAAGCTCATTTTCTTTTCTTTTTTTTTGTGTGTGTTTAACAAAAGAACTTTTTATTTTTCTTTTTAGCCTCGAACTATAGATCTTATGATTGTACAACAATATACCAGTCGAGTTTCACAAAAAAAAAATAAAATAAAATAAAAAATAAAAAAAACTCTTTGTGAACAAATTAATTCATCAAAGTTCAAAACATCACATTATTTCTTAAGGTGTTGGATGATACTTGGTACAGCTACTATTTTCGACATTTTGTACCAACTGCCAGCCGTGTTTGAAATGATTTTGTATGCTTATGTAGTATTTGATGAATGTGATTGAACTGATTTATTGGACTGGAAAAATAACACAAATGGTATTTTCTTTTTTCATTCATAAATGAAAAAGTTACCAAATTCAATGAAAGATAATAAAAGGTATTTATTTCTTTTTTAGAACAATTTATTTAGTAGTTTATATAGTATTTATTTCTTTTTTAGATCAATTTAGATTATGCATTTGCATATTCTCACACATAAGACCCAATTTAATTATTTTTAACTTAAGAAAATAAAAAAGGCCAAAATTAAGTTACATATGTAGGCATGAAAAGACAGGTCACGCCAATACATTACTTATGCTTTTTTCTTCTCACTACACTCTTATGCTTTTTTCTTTTCACTACACTTTTTTTTTTAATGTACATCATCTTTTCTTGACTAATTAATATTTCTTCTAAAACATACTTTACAAAACTTTTTTTTTATGAGATAACATGCCTCATTGGGCACTCTCTACTTAAAATATATATGGATCAGACGGTGTTAGACAATTCTTAAGCATAGAGTGTTTTCTCATTTATGAAAAGATAATTTTTTTTTTTTTTTTAATTCAACAATATTCAAAGTGGAGAAATTAAAACTTGTAACATCTTAATTACTAAGACACAGTTGATAACCATTTTATTTTTTATTTTTTAAAATTTAAACTTATCATAACTATTTTACCCTACCTTTTTTCTTACTTATATATCTATATCTTACCTATATTTTTAGAAACCAAACAAAAAATTTTTAAAAATCAAAGGGTTATAAAACGGGCTTAAGTTAGTTAAAAAAAAATTCACAAAGTTTCCCGAGTTTAAAACATGCTATAAAATAGCCTCGAATACCAAAAGTATTTGAGAAGATTTTTCACAAAAATCACCCCAAATTCACCGCTCGCTAGAACACTTCCAGTGCCATACCTAGAATAAAAGATTCACCAAAACCCGTTCATTTAATAAGAATAATAAACCCAATTTATGCCTTTTTTATTCATATTGTTTACATCAGTGAGTTTTTCAAGCCGACCAACCTCCACTATTCTTATCAGATATATTGTATAACCCTATGATATTTAGATGTCAAAAAAATCAGTTAAAAATTAATTTTTAAATAGATAATTATCATAGATTGAATCTACAATTATTTGATTTTGTATAGTTCTTTTGACACTAGGCTATTCATGGTGATTATAATTTTTTTTTTTTTTTTTTTTTTTTTTGTTGTTAATAAGAAGCTTATGTATTCCATTCACTTGGGATAACATTCTAAATCAAGAATTTAGGAGGAAGTAAAAGGTCTTCAGTTGGGGAAATGAAGTGAGATTGAAGCAAGAAAATCACCCAACTCACATCAGTTAGCTCAAACTAATCTAACAATCCAAATGATTTCAAACACCCAACTTTCATCTAACCTATGTCAGATGAAAGTGGTTAAATTTGGCACACAAATATTACTCTCATTAAAATTGCCAAAAATCAACACAACAAATCATTAGTATATAACCAAAAAGGATAGTGCCAAATATGCTTCTATTCATATATAACAATGCAATGATGAAGTTTTATGAAGTTGAGTATAGCTAATAGGAAAACAAATATTTCTCTCTAAGTCTTTGTTGTTCCTCATTGTCTCAACTCAACTATGCAGGCATTCACACGACATCCGCTAAGCTCGATTTTAAATTACGTTTACTCGGATATACATTTTCTTTCTCTAGCCTCTCTTATTTATAATCAAGCTATCTAACTCTCTAGCTATTTGCTCATATGCCTCTATAATATTCAATAATTTCTCTAAAGGCCAAACCTAATTCGGCATGTTCTTTTTTGGTTTCTGCCTTTGATTTCTCTACCATTCTCTTTTGAGGCTCTATTTTTCTGTATTTTTCTTTTGTTTCGATGAGATTATGGTTAAACTTTCATTTATCATTGAAAAGTTTAGTTTTCTATATATAATTATTATTACAAGCTTTTTTTTTAAGAAAAAAAAAAGTACTTCTAAAACTTCTCCTTGTCTACCTTGTGTTTTTCGAGCGTCATACTATATTTGGTTAAAACTAGGTTGTGTTTATTTTTGGTAGAAGAAGAGTGGTAAACAACAACTCTTCTGCAACCTCTGATTTGTATTTTATGTGGTAAACAACCACTCTTAACCACTCATCAGCTCCACAACAAACCCATTATTAAACTTATAACTCAACTACTACTAACAACAATTCTCAATTAATATCAATTCTCAAACGAGTAGTTAATTACTTCAACTACCATTAGCCCTTCTACTCCTCTTCGCTCCACTCTTTTCTGCTAAATCCAAACACACCCGTGAATTCAATAAGTCTGTGGTTCTTCACATTTTCTCATCCTTAACTTTCTCAAATCTAGTTTGTCATCAGTTCCATGCTTGATGTCTAGGTAGTTCTTTCAATCACATAAATGCTCAACAGCATTTATAAATGCAGACTCAAGGACATAGAGGTACAAACTTCTTAACCAATTAATGCTAATTCATGTAACAAAGGTGAAAATTTTCATTGAAGTTCACCAACAATTATTAGATTACTGATAGAGATCAAAACCATCACTTTTCTAATGTAGGCAACATGTTCAAACTTCAAAGCATGCAAATGTATCTTTTGCACTCATTTTTTTACTAAGAATATAATTGGAGCATTCAACAAACAAACAATTAAGGCTCTGTTTGATTTATTTGGTTTTTGAAAATCAAGTCTATAAACATTACTTTTATCTCTAGATTTCTTTACTTTTTTTTAATCTACTTTTAATTAAGTTTTATTTAATTATTTTGATTTTCATGAGTGTCCAAGTTAACTAATGCACACCTCAACTATTTTCACGAGATAATCTGTCCAACCCTATAACATTTGAATGTCAAAGAAATCCGTAAAAGTGTAATTTCTAGATAGTTGATCGTTATAAATCAAACTCATAACCTTTTGATTCTCTAATGCCAACTAGGCTAACCAATTAACTCAAAGTAGGAAGAAATTTAAAATTATTTTTTAATAACTATAAGCAATTTATAACATTCTTTTTCAAGCACTAACAGCAGTCTAGTGGTCAAAAGCGTAATACGAAATAAAAAGTTGTAAGTTTAATTTATGTTAATCAACCTACCTAGAAATTAATTTTCTATAAATTTCTTTGACATCCAAATGTTATGGGATAGGACGATGTGTTCCGTAATATTCTTTTTCATAATAAGGTTTCCATCCCTCCATCTTCAACTTTAACATATTTTCATAATCATAGGGCTTTGGAAGTCTAATGTACTCAAGAACAGTACAAGATTTGGTGTTCAATGTTTTTCGATAATCGAGAATAGATGGATTATTTCAATATCCTACACCAAAGGAAATCAACAGTATGTTGTACGAAGCTCGTGTGACCTTTAGACCTCCGAGTCCTAGACACGTAGGTATTCGTCAAAAGATGTAAGAATGAACATACACTAACATTCCTCTCTATAGCCAAGTCGACCAGACCTTTAGGGGTGTTTGTTTGTCGAATTTAAAGAGGATTTAGATGGAGGATTTATTAACTGCTCGAAAACTTACATCCAAACGAGTTTCTACTAACTCCTTCTCTTTTCTACTTTTAAAAATAACTTCTCATTTATCATTTCTAAGCATTCATTTATAACTACTCAATCATTTCTAACCGCTCGTTTCTAATTAATCATTTCAAATCAATCAAAATAACTCATTTTTAACTACCCATTTTTAATCATTACTTTTTTAACTACTCAAAATAACTATTCATTTTAAATTTACATCTAAATAAGATTTCGACTCTATTCCTCTACTCAAAAACCTCATCCAAACGAGTTTTTTGCTACAACTCTCAATTTTTAACTACTCAAAATAACTCTTCAATATAATTCCAAAAACTAAATCCTTCTTAAATATGGTAAACAAACACCCCCTTAGTAAAGAAACCCAAACAACTGACTTCTTCAAATTAAATACTATATGCATGATGTAATGGTAAATGTGATATATATGAGGCACTTCTTCAAAAACAACCTAGGAAGCACGGACGCTTCTATTTTGACAAAGTATTCATGTCGGACACATGACTGACACCGATACTTCTGGATACTCTTCGGACACATCTGACACTTGAAATTCAGTGTCCTCATTTATTATTATTATTATTAATGATTTCGAACACTTCACGAACACACCATGGACACCTCATTTAAGACTTATTTGTTTCAAATGGTCGATGGCACGACAACACAACAACGTGTAGTGTTGGTGGAGGTTGTCAACAACGACGTCCATAGAAGATAGAGAACTAAAATGAAAAAATGAAAGAAAGAGAAAATAGAATGGAGAGAAAAAAAATGAGGTAAAAACTAAAATATTTTAAGATTGTTAAGGGTAGAATTCTAACTAACTAAAATATTTTGGATTTGATCTTTTAATGATATATCACAAAATAATAATAAATAACATATCCTCGGCGTATCCACGTTCTACATTTTTAAATAACACCGTGTCTACGTGTCCGTGTCATGTCGTATCCGTATCCCATGTCTGTCTCCATGCTTCTTAGGAAACAACTAATTACTAACCTCATAAGGATAGTCATCGGTATGAAACTATTCTTACAAAAATCATATTTACAAATAACCTAGTGTATAAGAAGCATGTGTCTCTGTGTCCAGCACGTGCCGCACGCTTGGACACTCTAGTACTTAATAGATATATATCAGACACTTTAGCACAATATAGATTAGTATTAGGCACTAGTTATACAAAATTAATACAGGTCCAACATGAATTGAACAACTTATTAACAATACTATACAGACACCCATAATATAGGAAAAATAAATAAACTGAGTGCAAAATTCGTCAAATTCTTTTTTGAAGCATATAAATGCATAAACTTGAAGAGTTAATTTTTGAGTGTTTGAGTTAGTTTATATGCATCTCGACTATTCTCATTGAACAACTGCCTGACCCTAATCTAATACATTTGGATGTCAAGATAACTTGTAGGAAATTAATTCTTAGGTAGGTGATCACCCTGGATTGAACTCAAAACCTCTAAGAACTTAATGATTTACAGTGTCATTATTTTATTTGACCACTAGGCCAACCTATGATGACTACTTAATTTTGGTCTTGTATAAAAATGATATATATCTTAATAAACAATTTTGTTTTTGTTACCTATGAGTGACTGAGTCATCCTACACACGTCTTGGCTATTTTCACAAGACAAACATATGACCCTAGTACATGTTAGTTGTCAAAGAAAACTATAGAAAATAAATTCTTAGGTAGATGACCACCATAGATTAAATTCATCCCCTTTAAGTTTTCTAAGGCCCTCTTGACCATCAGGCCAACTCATGTACATGTCTTTTTCTTATGTTGGGTTGTATCCATCTCTCATATATGTATCTATTCATGCTTCTTAGCAAAGTATCCATCATCAATCAGTATTACCTACGCTTCTCGACTATCTTCACAAGAGAACCGTTTGATCCTACTACATTTGATTGTCATGGAAACCCGTAGGTAATTACTATTTAGATATTTGACCACTATGGATTGAACTCATAATTCTAAACATGGGCCTTAGGAAACCCCTCAATAATCATCTAAAATTAGGCTTCATGTGTTCTCTCACTAATTCTTCTCCACATCAGTAATTAGTCACAATAGAGGGGTGGTCATTGGCCAATTCTTGGATTATTTTGCACATACATAGATAAACAATACTTCTCTTTTTAGAGACTTCAACGATTTGGGGTGGAGGATTCGAACCCACGATCTTTAGTCATTGGGTATATACAATGCCGCTGAGCAGTGGCTAGACAATATTTCTTATTCAAAGCAAACTACAAATTGCGGCAAATCACATGAATCAAGTAGCATTTATCTTCACATGGATAAAGAATATTACCTCTCTATGACATGACAAGTGATCGAAACAACAGCCATAAAAGAGAGACTAATTTAGAAACCATTTGATTCAACATGTATTAATTAGATGACTAAATTTACCTCTTGGTTCAATTATTTTACAGAGACACATCGATAATCAAGAAAGTTAATCAGCAATAATCTACATTACGAAGGCAAAGAGTAAATGATGTAAATGGAAGAGGATCACAAACCTTAAGATAATCAGGAAAAGAAGCTTGGTATCAATACTGAGATCCAATAAAAAAGCCTGATTAAACGTACTCAAATTCTTCCTCCTTGAGATGAGCAACGAATTTGACCGGAGAACGGCCTTCAATCGGAACAACAAACTCCACCTTAAACGGAAGATTAGCAGAAACATGCTTCCCCTTCCAAACGCGTACATAATCCTTCACCAATCCTTCCATCCCTTCCAGATCTGCCTCCGGTAACTTAGCTACATGATACACCTTCAACGGCACCTTAACCCTAACTCTCGCTCCAATTTTACCGGCGGCTGCTTCGCCTGTCTCATCCTCCGATAATGACGTCGTCGCCGCCGAAACGGAAGTTGCTGAAGACGAAATTCCGGAATCTGATTCGCTAAAGATTCTTCTCCCTCTTCTAATCGAGGAGTTGAAAGGATTAACAATAACTGACGATGGAGAATTAGCGGAGGACGATTTGAAATCGGAAATAGAGAATACCGTCATAGAACAGCCGGGACGAGCGGCTGCCGATGCAGGCGCCGGCGCCGGCGATGGTATCGCGCCGATACTGGTTGCGATGCTGATCATCTCTGTGGCGACGGTGGAGTCGTTCACCGAAGAAGTTATTTATTATTGTTTTTTAAAAAAATAGATATATATATATAGTTTTACAGAAATTTCTTCTCTTCCTCAATTTTGTAGAGCCAATTTGTTTGTTTGATTTTTTTTAAGGAAAAATAGAAATGGGACTTAAAAGGTTTGTTTCCTGCTTATCTGAAACAAGAGAAAATAATGGTGCCACGTGTACTTTTCCTTATCTCGTGGATATGTGAACGTTTGATTTTCGGGCTGTCCTACTCCACTCCATCGTTTTACGACAAATCGGCCGAAATTCTAATTTTCTATAAATGATTCCCGCTCCACATTTCTTTTTCAATTTTTGCTTTTAACATTTTAGAAAATTCTCAAATCAAAATTAGATATTTAAAAATTTATAGACCAAAATTGGATAAATATGAAAGTTCAGAAACTAAATTTGACATATATGAGAGTCTAGAGATTAAAACTAGATATATATGAAAGCCTTGGAGAATAAAATTAAACATTTAAAAATCAATTGACTAAAATGAAATAATAATAAATGCCTAAAAACCAAAATAATATTTTAACTTAAATAATAATATAGATGACCCAATAAATGTTGCCCACGTGGTGGCAGCAAATAAGTGCCTACCATGTACTAAAACTTTAGGGGGTGATTGGATTTTAAAGTTTTGGAAAGGAGAGAAGTGGAGTGATTTGGAAAGTTAGAAATATTTGTTTGAAGATTGGTGTTTAGAGAGGAGATGTTAAATTTTTTTGGGGAGGATTTATGTTTTGAAAAGAGATGTTGAATTCTATTTTTTGGGAAATTGGAATTTTAAGAGAGAAGATTTTTTATTTTAGATTAATTTTTATTGTAATAAAATTTAATTTGAAGTTTGATGGGATTAAATATGTTTGATGACATATGAGGAAGAGTTGAAAGAAATTGTTACGTACAAAAAACAAACATAAAGTTGGAATAATTTTATCTCCTCTCCTCTTCCAATCACCGCTTAGGGTTTTAAAAATGGACTCAAGTAGTTAATCTGATTCTTAAAAATTGAAGAAAAAAAACTAAAACTAGTTTAAGAAAATCACATAGTAAATTTTGTTATTATTTTTAGTTCTAGATTTGACTCTCACACCATTGCTCTTATTAGCATCAGATGGTAAATATTTTTCATATACTCATTACGCATGAAGAAATTCTGCCGATAAATATTTATTATACATGATGAATAAACTCGGTCATTTTAATAAGTCAACCAGTGAATATGGCCATATTTTCATATTAATAACTGCTGAAGGTCTATGTTATTTTGAGACAAATACAAGCAGAAGAGAAAATAATCAAACATTAGATTTTCAGGTCCACATAACCTCAATAATCACCTAAAACCCAGCTAAACAAATGATATTTACTACACATATCTACCAAAATTGTACCAACCATATTTCAAACAATCACGAGTTCGTCGATAAGCTACTCGACGCGGCCTTGGATTATGCTATAAAGATAACAAGAACATCAAAGGGAAAGGAGGGAAATTGGAAGTAGAAAAGAAGGGCAAAGACCAAAAGCTTACAATCACGTATATACATACAATATAAGTATCTCCAGAAAACTTATGAAGAATGTAAATAGAACTAAGTCGAGTCGACGAGCACTGTGCGTGCAGCTTATCGCTTGTACAGTGAAAATGGTACGATTGGGATACAAAATACACAACAGGGGAATTCAAGAGGGATAGAACTTCAGGACAAGAGGCGACGCGTTTTCTGAACAAAAGATTTACAGAGACCTCAATTCGTTCGAAGGTAGGTAGAATAGAACTGTGAGACGGGAAATGGGTAGGAAATAATGCACAAAGATAATCTATTATAGTATAAGGATTGCTCGGCATGTTACACAACCACTCGACGAAAAATGCCAAAACGATGTTACCATTATTCATCAAGGATGGTTGAAGATGACGAATCGGTTAAACGAAATGCGATCATTAGTCAGTGGCAGATCAAAGTATTTCAGATAAGAGGATTACTTGGTTATACGTGATGACCAGGAAATCGACCAATAAGTCTGCATTGTTCTGGAAGCAAAGAAGAGATGACTTGGCCAGTGAGGGGGAAAAGCTCGCCATCAATGCCGCAGCCACTGTGTGTATGTTTACCGGGTTTAATCTTCACCGACTTTACCTGTATCGAGAACAAACCACGGTTTAGGTCACAACGCTCCAATGCCTAAAAACTTTACCCTTCTACATATATAATATATTCACTGAAAAAATGCAGCTGTATGAAACATTACAATCTCTAACATCATTTCATCTAATGGGGAGGTAGAGTAACCTACCTTCACATATTCAACAAATGGCAGCGAAAGGTGTCGACCGATCTGAAGCAGTACAAAAAACCGCAACAGCCTAAGTCGTCCGCTCCCATGAACCAAAAGCAAGTCGAGAGTATTGTCATCGTGCTCAGATCTTGGGGCGACTACCTGAGAACTCTGAACAGTTCTACAAGCATGGTTGCAAACCATGATGCCAAGAAATTTCCCCTTCTTAGTAACCCATTTATCTACGACCACAGGAACTTGGTCGGTTGGACCTTCATCAGCATCATTTGTTGGACCTGGCAATTCGATTGGATGTTCAACCAAATGAGACTCAGTATCCCACTTTGGTTCGGCATCCCAAATCGGACCCGGATCAGACAGTGTTGAAGATATATCCTCTCTGTCATTATTTGCAGCATTGCCCCAAGAACATCTAGTGGTATCTTGTGTGGTTATCAAACCAGTCCATCCCTTGTCTGTTCTGGACTTTGACCTGGTTCTTGGCCAGTTAGGTGTACCTGAAAAAGGTGGCTGCGGATGGATAACTTCGGGCTCTGCAGTTACATTGTTCCTTCCTAACGAAAGGCGCTTGGATTTAGGATCGAGGGCACGCACGTATTCAGATGGTTCAGTGCTAGCACGATTGCTACTACAGGTCGTATCTAAGTCTCCACCAGACATTCGACTAGGCGTCATTATTGAATCGATGCTTGATAAACTAGACGCCCTCGGCATGCCCTCTTTGCTTGATCTCCTCATTATATCTGTGTATAAATCTGACATGTCAACAACTTCATGTTCACCGGGGCCTTTTCCTTCATCCTCCAATGATGCTGGAAGGTACTCAACTTCAAAACTGTACTTCGGTAAGCATAAGAATTTGAGGAATCCAGCTACAAAGTAACGTAGAGGACCGAATCGCTTCTGATACTTTTCAGAAAGCTCCAACACTGATAAATTGACAAATTCACCATCAGTTTCTTTTACGAAACAAAATTTTATTGCATTAACATGTAAATTTATTGATGGAAGTTAGTTTCTTATAAAGAAAAGAAAAGTTACTTAGTTTCTTATAAAGAAAAGAAAAGTTACTTCTACAGAAATTGGTGTAATACATCTAAGTGAAGGCAGGCCAAACTATCAAAAGCCATCCGTAGCTTTACACACGCAAAAAACTTATCTATAAAAATAGGAAAATATTTTGAAAGCCTCAAGCAATACAAAAACTTATTTTCAAGTTTCTACCACCGGTTTCCAAGAATCACGAGGAGGATTGTCCCAAGGGGAAGAACAGGGTATTTCAACAACCATAACTCAATAGCAAACAGAAAGACGGCCTAATGATTTTTTTTATAATCTTTTGTTTTAAAAATTAAGCTTATAAAGACTAAATCTATGTTTTTGTTAAGTTTTTCACTTTTCATTCTTTCAAATACTTTTGAACTTCAATCAAGTCAGAGATAGAGAACGAATTTACACCATAAAAAGGAAAAAATTGACAAGAGAACAACGAATAATGTATAACATGCAATGCTATGAAGTAAATGTTTCATTATAGAATAGATTTTTTTAGAAAAAAAAAAAAAAAAAAAATCGATAGCTTAAGAAACAAGGGGAACGGAAAACTTCCATGAACACCAAAAAAGAGAAGCATGGCCCTCATTCATTCAACATTAGTCTGAACATTAATCTCAAAAGATAAAATGAACACCAAATCATTATTTACCATCACTGACAAATCCATAATATGAGACTGTCAACCCAAAATGAAGAACACCTGATTTGATCCATTCAACAGCAAAAACATCGGTTGCAGTAAGACCACCCTAGGGGACAAAAAAAGCATGAGAGAAACATAGCTAATAAAACTATTCTTGAAACAACAAAAATCAAGGTAGTAAGGAATAGTCCCAGCAATGTCTATCTATAGAATACTTCCCATGTGAAGCACATAAAAAGTTGGGTATGATTAGAGGAATGGATACAATCCATGATAGTCACCTACCTAGGGATGAATTTCCTTGACAACCAAGCGCAGTAGAGTCGTGTGGTTGTCCCGAGAGTTTATTCAAGGTGCTCGTAATGTGAATTAGCACTCACGGATATTAAAAAAAAAAAAAAAAAAAAGTTGTAGGTGCATAAATGGTGATGAATTGTGTTTCTACACAAGCATGAATATACGGGCATATACCTAGCAATAACATCATCATGCAATTCTTTGATTGGCCCTTATCTCTACATAAGCATGAACATGAAGCATAAACCCCATTATTTGCCTTTGCAAGTAAAGACCTCAAGTAGAAAAGTAAATGCATTATACAAATCTAGAAAAATATTGGCTATAGCATTGTAACCAGGTTCCAAGTCATGCAAAGTTTTTTTCAGTTATCTCTAGGAACACAATAGAAAAAGTAATACCACAAAGTGCAAATAACTTATTTCATCATGGTATAACTATCAACATCCTAAGTTGTCCATAAAAGATTCCCACCTTCACAATAGCCATTGCAGCAGAAATAGGATCTCTAACTCCAAGAACAGTCCAAACCAACGAGTTATCAGATCCTGCAGGTATTATTCCAATTGGAATAGAAATTCCCTCCTTCTGGTTGTCTCTTCTTAATAGACCATTCAAAACCTGCATTGCCATCAAGTTCACCATCAAAGATATACAAAGCAAAACCAAAAAAAATTTCTAGCGCTATAGTAAGGTGATGGGGGAAACATGGAACCTTCAGGAAATAAAACAAGATTTTAAAACAAAACTAGAAACCAACTTTCAATGAGAGAAAAGCAAGGGCGGATCAAATGATGCCTCTTAAAAACAAGGATCAAACAGTTAGGGCAACTCAAAACTACACACTAACACAAAAGAGCCCCAACTTCTGTTAATTCGCAAAGAGAGGTATTAGAAGAAAAAAAGTACATAAATGGCAAACCTCATTAATAATTCCATCACCTCCAACACAAATAATTCCTGAAAATTTAAAAATTAGGATTGAAAATTAAAGATGGAAAAGAGAATCAGATATATACATAAACCAGAAAAACATTTGTTTATCATAATAGAGCACGTCAAATAGCAATACCATCGGGGCAACTGCTTATGTCAACACTAGATGCAAGCTTCCTAGCATGGCCTGCAGATGTTGTTTTTACAACCTCCAATTTGAACCCAGCAAGCTGTTAAGTTAATAAAAAAGGCAGAAGAGAGTGAATCTTTCTAATCCATGGTAAAACTGCTAAAACAATTCACGCCAGGAAAAGCAAAGATTCAAATTATATCAATAGGAATGTTCAACTTACATCATGAGTTGGATACTAAATAAATCTGAATACAAAAGGTCAATGAGGACTTTGTATTCCAATGTTATTTGTTGGGTATTAGATCAAGACAAATTCTACTTGAATGGAAACAGAGTGGTTAATGCACATGTTTAGTGGAAGGATAAATCGTACCTTAAATATCGGTTCAACAATCCCGTGAAAAACTTTAGTTGAGCGACCTCGTCCAGAGCGTGGATTTAATATCACAAGCATCTTCGGGGGATTCTTGCATTTGAAAAGTAATTCAGGAGGTGTATCAACCGGAATCAACTCTGAGGATGCCTGTTTCTTTGATGAGAGTAAAGGGTGAGGCAAACAGTTTACATAGCAGTGCTGATCAGCAAAACCACCAACCCACTGAACTGCCTCGTCCACGCTAGAAGCCGAAAAGCGATAATCTTTCTGCTTCCTTCTGGGCTTCATAAAACAAGAAAGACCACATGGACTTTTCTGCATTGGATAGGAATGAATTGTGAAATGCCTGAGACCAACATTGTACGAGACCTGTCAAATGGAGCATAGTATCATTAATTCATCAATACGTCTAACGAAATATCTTGGACCTTGTGTTCTGATGAGATGTAAAGAAAAGCTTACTGAAACGACATCCTCCAGCCGAAGCATATGAGAACCCCATATCAAGCCTGTGCTAGTAAGTTTAGCATCAAAATTTTCTTGATCAGCAACACCAGTGTCGTCAGAAGTATTCTTGTCTGAACTCTTTCTCTTATCCAAAACCAGCTTTCCTGAGAATACTGTATAGCCCAATAAATCAGACTTTTCATCTCCTCCACCAATGTCAATCCTATGCTCAAAGCTCTTCGGCTTGCCACGATCGTCACTCAGGGTCATGGTGAACTGCGAGATAGAGAAATTAACCTCGCTGCCTCGCCTGGAAGAAGACTTAGCCTTGCTGCGCTTCTCAGGGAAGACAATGGGCGAGGAGTGTTGTCCCCCAGTTGCTATTTGCGAGCACAACCCTAATCGCCTATTCGACTTCTGAGGCGTTGTAAGCCTCAAAGAAGACGTAGAAATATCATTTTCATCACTATTCCTAGAAAAACCCTCACTCTGCTGCATATCTATACAATTTCGCCCAAATAAATGAACAGAGAAACACGCACATCCAAACCCCGCACTCAATGTCCTCTATACATGAAGGTTGAGTACGAGACAAAATACAGGGGGAGTAATAATCGTTTGAAATGAACGAAAACTGAGCTGAAAATGGCGATCCGACTCTCCTAGATTCCAACAGTACTAACCATTCATACAAACAATAAAAGCACACAATTACCTACGCAATTGCGTAGAAGATCGGATCAGCCTACAAGCGCACGCAAATCAAAGTTCTAGGGAACGCAAAACAGCCTTCAATTCAACAATTGAATGACGAATCAGAGAAAAATCGACAATTCAGAAGAAATTTTGATGCAGCTCCATGAAAAAACAAAAAACCTAAGGATGAGCTAATTCAGATCTTATGCTACTCGAATCTGGAAAACAAAAAACTGCGGCCAAATTTGGATAAACAAACCCTACCGATTTCAGTTCAGGCCCGCCGTAGATCCTCGCTCGGCAGGCGATTTTGCTGGCGGAGAATCGAAGAAATTGCGCACTCAAAAACCTAAAGCCTTTGTAATTCGAAGCTCCACATCAAAAATAATTTTTGCTTTAATGGCGAGGAACCTTCATTTTGTGTTTCTTTATTTCTTTTTTTTTTTTTTTCCTTTTTCTTTTTCTTTTTTAATAATAAAATCCCCTCGTGCTGAGTTTAGTGGAATAGTTGGTGGGGAAAAATAAATAATGAGCCCTAGTAAAGCTTCCAATTATACATTTTTATTATTTCTCTTTTTTTTCTTTTTCTTATTTGTTTTTTATGTTTTATTATTTATTTCACTCTTTTGTCTCTCCTTTTTCACCATCACTTCAACGTTCACTTAAAAAGTTGTAATAAATGCATGCCACAAATACATATCAGGTAGGTTCATGAATTTGACAAAAAGTAAAAAAAAAATTAAAAAAAGATTGATTAATTAAAGTAACTTTTTACGAATACATATCCGGTTGTATTTTGTTGTTGGAATTCGGCTACAAACCAATATTTATGCCTAAAAAACCCAAATGTTTAATCATAAATATAAAAATCAATAAAGAAATTGTCAAAAAAAAAAGTTAATGGGACCGAAGTTTGTAATTGTGTCATGCACAAGTCTACAAGTAACCCATGATTTTAACACTAAAAAATAAAAATAGAAAATGAATGCATAATTTTATATTTTTAATTGGCTCATTGTTTTTTTTTTTTTTTTGAAACGGTAAAAATTGTCTAAATTTTATTCATTTTTTGCATATAAATTCATGTCTACTTGAAGGAAAGGGTGATTTTTACTCCCCACAATGCCCCTCAATATCTTACGAGCTTACCTAATTAATAATCAATATTGTTTAAAAAAAAATCTTCCACACAAGCCTACATTTGAGGGGAGCTTTTAAAAAATTTGGAAAAATTAGTGAAAGATTTATTCTCCAATAACCACCTTCAATATCTAATTATTTTATTTTGAATATCTTATTCATTTTAATAGGATTCAAATTAAGTTTTTTTTTATAAAAAAAAAAATTGATTTTATACTGAATAACCACTATATCTCATATTTTATTGTTAATTCAAATTAAAATTGAAAAAATCTCTATATAAACAATATTCAATGACAAAAAGATGAATTTTTAGAAGAAAAAAAAAATTATGCCGTCTAACCACATTCCATCTCACTAGTTGAAGATAAGAATTCTACAATCTTTCCGTCAACGTTGACTGTCTCTTCACTCACGATCACTGTTGAAAATCATAGTTCTACAATCTTCCTGATCCACGCATTTGCAAGTCTCCCTAAATTTCACATCGCAAGGATTTTGGTTATGCAACAATGGAGATCACGCTCATCCAGTTGTCTTCAATGGGGTATGAGATGAAAGTGATATATACTCTAATTATAAGACGGTGACGATTGAAATAGCATACGGTACAACAATTAGTCAACTTATCGATTTTGTTGCATTTGCACTTGATATTGGCGAAAGTTTGATCATAACCGTAATGTGCAGTGGGATTTTCAGCGCCATGTATAATGATTGCTTCGTCCTTGGATAAAATGTACTCGTACACACTGAGGCGTACAACACAAACAACTTTGATGCCCCATTTGCGTTAAAAGTTGGGCTCATCTTGTCAAATAAGGATGAGTTGAAGAAGTTTATATGCAAACTAGTACCGAGCAAGAGACAATAGTCTCGAGGCATCATAAATATGTAAGAATTTGTAAAGAATTGTATTTGTGGTCAACATAATAGACTGATGGTGAATTATGTTATGTAGTTGCAACGACAACTAGTTCAAATATTTCTTCATGCGTGGATGATAATGCAGATTTACCTAATTTCTTGGTGGGAGAAGTTTCAGTTAGAGGGTCATGGTAGCTAGGGGGAAAGCTTGCTCTTATGGTGTGGAAGAGGATAGAACTTAGCACATACTGGCAGATGTATTCAATCGTACTTCTTTAGGGATGGATGGATTTTGATTTTTGTCCCTTTTATGTTTCACAAGGATATCGAACGATTCTCAACACTCAAGAACTGTGAATCTCCACCGGCCAAATAATAATTATGCTTTGTGCATGTACGGCATGCATTTAATTTTTTTTTTATCTCAATACAAAAATCTAACCGTCATTCAAACGCGACTATGTGTATGCATATATAAACGGCCGGATGGATATCGGAAAGAGATTCTGAAAATTATTTAATTTTTTCTATTTTCTTTTTTCATCTGCATAATACGATTCTATCCGTTATAATTTTAAATTTTTTTGAATTCAAATTCTCAAGGAGTTTGTTAGAGTGTATCTATAATGAAATTATCAAGCAAATTAAAAAAATAAATTCACAAAAAGGATAAAATTATCATTTACAATATATTCATTTAATTACTAAATTCCAGATTATTATAAATTTAAACAATCTAGAAGAGTAGACATTTCATGTTATTTTATAAAAAAATATATATTTGCCTAATTGCCCTTTTTCACTATTGGGTAGAGAATTAAAATCTCCACTTATTTAGTTACTTAATTTAAGGGTGTTCAAAAAATTTGACAACTTGAATAACTCCATCAACCCAGTGTAATTTGATGAGTTGAGCTGGATTATTAACTTATTTAAGTTGGGTTTGCTTCAAATAAATGAATTTTTTATGAATTGGATTGGTTTTTGGGTTGACCTAAAATTAATTTGAGTTCATCCGACTAACTCAAATTTAATATTATTTTTTTAAAATATTTTTTTGAACTTATAGCAAAATCATATATACAAATATTTATTTTGTTTAATTATTATTTTTATACTTCTTCTCCAGAAAATTTTAAAATATTTTTTTTTAAATGTTCATTTTATGAATTATTTTTTAGTCTTGAACGTATATAAAGGTATAAATTAAAGTTGAATTGTTAAGGAAGTTATTATATTATTTTTTATTAAAAATTAAATAAATCATAAATGTATATATTTGAATTATAAATAAAAAAACAAACTGGTGATCCAACTAAAAAATATACGAGTTGGGTTAGATTGCTCAAACAAATAAGGTTGGACAAGTTGGTCCATAAAATCTTCAACTTAACCCAACTCAATTCTTGTATACCCCTAACTAGATTATAATAAATCATGTCACTTGAGTATACTTTTAAAATTGTTAACTTTGTTGGTTTATGTTTGTGCAACTATGATAATGAGTGGCTAAAAGGGACGGTTGTATATGTAGATTTCATTGTTTGGTGGTAATCTAGTTTAACATGGTCACGCATTTTATCTCCATAATTGATATTTAAACTTTTGTTTATTTGAAAGAGTAATATTACCCTCTTTGTAGGATTGTGGTCTCTCTCTCCCAATTTATACTAAAAAAAAACTATGTTAATGAGTGATCACGATACAAATCTATAGATTACAAATGGGAAGAATTCTCAAAAAATAAAATAAAATTGTTGCTCCGTTTAGCGATAACAAATGTTTAAACGTAAATCTTATGACACAAAAATGGTATGTATGCTCAGCAAGTTAATATATTTTATTATTAACGAATTGGTCAGTGGCGTGATTAGTTATCTGGTTTGATGTTAATCAATTTCTACTTCACGATCACAGGTTCGATCCCTGTAATCGGTATTTGTAATTCTCCTCCAACTTGTACTAAGTAATATACTATACTTCGAAGGTTTATAAAAGTTTATGAGGTTGTGAAGATTTTACAGAGGTAATGAATAGACTATTCTCACAAAATAATTATAAATATAGTTAAAATTTAAAATATTTACATATATAGTCATTAATACATTTTAATATTATCTCATCAATACAATATTATTCAATATTATGTGTTATTAATATAATATTATTCTAGTTTTTTTTTTTAAATTTTTTAAAATAACCATATTTATAATTATTTTATGAATTTGACAAATCTAGTTTAACTAATTTTTTTTAATTTTAAAATTGCAATTTTGGGAATTCACTTTATAAGCATGTCATTTTTTCCAACGGCGATAATGATAATGACGCGATAAAAGAAAGTATTAAAGAAAACTAAAACTTAGAAAATATCAATGGCTCGGGGTAACAAAGTAATTTTACGCAATCCATGGCCATATTTTAGAAGTGTTTGGATAAGACTAATATCAAAATGTCAATTTAAGGAATATAATTTAAAGAAAATCCAAGGTTGAAACATTCTTCCCTAAAATGATCTAAATTGATGGTGTAAAAAAACCAAGGTGTGTTTTGGGACTCCAATATTGGCTAAAGTTGGGTGGCTAAAATAATCCACTTTATTTTTTATTTTTTTTACAGAATGGCTAAAATAATCGTGTAGGAAGTATTTGTTTGGCATATTTGGGGAACATTTAGCTTTATGAATTATATTAAAGAATTATTTTGAATAGTTAAAAATTAAAAGTTGTAATAAAAAACTCGTTTGGATATAGTTTTTATGTAGATTTGAATGTAAATTTAATATGAATAGTTATTTTGAATAATTAAACAATAATGATTAAAAATGAGTTATTTTGATTAATTGATTTGAAATGAATGGTTAAAATGAGCGATTAGAAATAATTAATTAATTATAAATGAACAATTAGAATTGAATGGTTAAAAATAAGAATTATTTTTAAAAATAAAAAAGAGGAACAATTAATAAAAACTTATTTGAATATAAATTTTTTAGGAAGTATTAATAAATCCTCCAACTAAAATTCGCAGGGCACCAATTATAATAAACCGTTGCTATAGTAACACAATTTTCAACTCCACTGTTTTGACACAATAACACAATTTTCAACTTTACCGTTTGGGTTCTGTAAAATTTAAATTCTTAATTTCTTTTTTCAAACACATTGATAGAAAAATTAATTTTAGATCTAAAAGCATCATTTTTTCACAAATTATTTTAAATGTGCAATCGTCCAAAGGGTGCACTTGTGACAATGTAAAATCAGGCTGGTCACCTTAAATTTAAATATTCTCACTATTATAAGTTGACTTAATACTCCAATAAGAATTTTGTAAATCTTAAAGTGCTTAAAAATTATGAAAATAATGCATATCAACAAATTAATTACCTATCAATTATCTTTAACATTCAAATGTAATAAAATCGGATGATTATTCCAAAAGAATAGTCGAGATCTATATAAAAACTAACTCAAACACCTTTAATAATATATATTATTAATGAACCAATTCAAAGGTTGAGACAAATCATATTATTTTAAGAAAATTTCTAGAATTATGATGATAAATATTGTGTTTTGTATCTTAATTTCATCATATTTACTATCATCATAAATATGTTTAGTGGTCAAGAGAATTGTAAAAATAGAAAAGTTGTCAGTTCAATCTATAGTGATCATTTTACCTATGATTAATTTCTTACCGATTTTTTTACAAACAAATGTGGCAGGAGTAGACAATTTGTTCAAACAAAGTATGCATAATCCAGACATTCATAAATATATTATCACCAAGAGGATAAAATCAATCACGTCAATCTAAACATAGTAAAAAAAAATTAATACATTATATCTAAAAGTTCTCAAGTTGAAATATAAAAAAGGCTACAAAAATGAGAGTCCGAGAATCGTACCATAATGTAATACGTTGAAGATATTGCAGCCTAGCCAACAACTTCACTGAAACAGAGCATGAGGAGATCCTGCTACATTGTACAAAGGCCACGACTTCACGAAAGCCAGGCCGATTCAAGCGTATGCAAATAAACTAACGTCGACTACGTATGCTTTTGTGCTATACGCTGAAGAAAACACGATAAGAGCAACCGAGACGATGTATTCCAGTGTTAAATTTCCTAAATGATCTTCCCCGTTGCTAAGCTAAAAGGAGCTTATTTGCGTAACTAAGACATTGTGTATGATTTGAATCAACTCGAACAAAGGGCGTCGTGTCTTTCAATCAACTGGATTGAGTTGCCTTTTGCCGCTCGGCCAGTTGGCCTTCAAGGAACTTCAGCACAGATTGTCGCTGCAAGTAAAATATAATTGTTAAACAGCGAAAACATCGTTCAATTGGTTAAAATATATAATCTCCACTCTCGAACAAGAGACCGAAGGTTCGAGTTTCCAAAAGGGGACCTCATTAGTAAGTTGTTGGGTGCTTGATTATACTGGTTTAGAAGTCTCAGGTTTCATTTGACGAGCTTAAAAATAAAATTTCTAGATGTCTCCCAAGACCGGGCCTTGGGGCAGAGCAGGCACGGTATCTCGGTTATAAAAAAAAAACAAATATAAAAACAAAAAAAAATATACAAACAATTTTAGTCTTACTCGCTGTTCCAGACCAGGATTCTCAGAATTCAGTGTCAATGATTCTAACAACTTTATGCCTTCCTCAAATCCATTAACTGCCATATCCTTATTTCCTAGACCACTGTTCACATCTGCCACTTTTGCAAGCGAAACAGCCACATCTAAAATCTGTAGTAAGCAATAAGGAAAATTTTTTATTTAAAAAAAAAAAAAACTAAATAGCCATTTCAAAAACTATGGGCAACTCGTACGGTATTTTCATTATTGTTTCTTTAACGCATGTTAATATCATGATAAAATCCACAACCCAAGTCTCTGTTCGCAAGAATGGACCTCGTGTACTAAAAGGGAAAAAAATTATTAAAAAAAAGGAAAAAATTTAGACTTCCCTTTTCTTTTTTTTTTGATATCCGTGATTGTTCGGGCCAACTTGGACACACCTCGACTAATGTCATGAAAAAAAAAATCAAGACTTCCCTATTATTCATAAATATGTAATAGTAAGTATCCTTCTCAAACTTGTAGGTATCTTGTTATCTATCATGGAATAATCTAGTGGTCAAGAGGTCCTAGGGAAGCTAAAAGGTGATGGTTCAATCTATGGTGGTCACCTATTTAGGAATTAATTTCCTACGGATTTTTCTAACATCCAAATGTTGTAAGGTCAAGCGGTATGTCTCGTTACAATAGATGAGGTGCGTGCAAGCTGGTTAGGACAATCACAGATATAAAAAAAAACCTTTAGGTATCTTGTTCAGCCACTCATCAGTTCCTGAATTCTACAATGTCGACAATCATTTTCTAAATTTCAAAGGGTCGACAGTAAGCATGGCAAGAGTATGGCAATATTTTTTTTTGAAACTAAAATATATTCAAGAACAAAATAGTTATCTTGTTCTCTGAGAATTCTCCAAGGAAATCTTTAATCAATGTCTAACTTATTTCAAGGTCCACAATACAGGAATTTAATGCCTCTAGTCATTGATAACTAGTTTACTAACTGATAGCCAATAATTATAACAGCAAACTTTTTAAAAAATTGCAAATATATTGAATCTATCCCTACTAAGCTACTACATCATGCAACTAAAAACTTCTAGAACTTGGTAGCATATAGGACATGTTTTTAGGACAAAATAATTGCACATAAGAAATTAACAATCACAAACCTGGGCTGGATCATCAGGATGATGCTTGCTTGCGTCTTGGCGAACATTAAGAGACCGGAGATAATAAGATCTTGCAGCCTGGAGGTCTCCTTCATAATACTTAAGATCGCCAATTTTATTTAGTGAAACGGAAAGTGTATGCGTGACCTGAAAAAAGAAAAAGAAAAAGAAAAAAAAAGGGTTACTAAGTATTGCGAACGCAAGCCGTTGATAATTCACAAAGTTCACTCACAAAAGCTTCAAATAAAGAACCTCGTGAGTCTTTTCAGGCAGTTTTGAGAGAAATTCTACACTTTCTTCAAAGTGCTTTATTGCGGAACTAGCATCCCCAGCTGCTCGACTGTAAAGTTGGATCAAACAACAAAACTTTACATCAGGATTTATAAATATTTTTTTGGTGGATTACAAATTTTCGAACACATAATTGCAAGGAACATTCACATCAGGATTTCAATCTAATTACAAATGCTAGTTGTTGCCTGTTGGTAAGGTAACTCCTGAATCTGAGTGCCCCAGACCTATTAGTTGGCCTCTGTTAAGTACAGGCTATAAATACAATCCGATGTGAAACCCCTGGGTACTTGATTATTATTATTATTATTTATTTTTATTTATAAATACAACAAAAATGAAAAGCTAGCCTACCACAACCTTTCATCTCTTCCCCTAAAAGGATGGTGCAAGAGCACCACCTCCAGCACGAACTACAAGAATAGAAGGGGTGGCATTTTTGTGTCCCCAAGGCTTGGGTTTTGAAGGTGTGCTCCCCTCAAGGTCTCAGGTTCGAGACTCACAAGTGACATTAATTTGTAGATACCTCCCGTGTCTCCATTCTTTCGATATCTCCTGGTGTCTAGCCTAAGAACGGGTGTGGTTACCCTGGGTATAGAGGAGCAAAGCTCCGATTTCTCGGTTTCCAAAAAAAAGAAGGGGTGGCATTTTAAGAAGTTGCATGTCCCATCATGAGAGAGGAAGAAGGGAGTCAACATACCAACAATCACCAAGTGTGCCAAGGACCGCTCCAAGTTGTGAGCATAATTCTAATGAACTGCCTGTTCTTTCTAATTGATCTCGAATATCTTCAACACAGATGGTGAGCCTGGATTTGGCACTTTCAATATTCTGGGCACGAAACGCCTGGAATAAAGAGCCAACGTTCAAACTTCTAAGAATAAAAGGGATGTTAAGAAATGCAATTTCCTACTTTCTGTAAATTGTGTTTGGATAAGTGTTTCCTATAAGTTGTTTTTTCTTGGTCTTTTTGAGTGTGTTCTCACAGATGAAACTATTTATTTCATTCTTTATTTATATATGAGATAGAGAGATGGTCAACAATAGAAAAATTGCAAAAGCCTAGGGGCCAGGGTGATCTTGCAGTCAGAAATGATCCTTTCATAAAACTGGGAAACTACTTATTCCTTTCAAAATTATGAATGTGAAGGTAAATTTGTTTTAACCTGCATAAAAACAATAATTTCTATGCTAAATTTAGTTTTGAAACAACTCAAGATAGTCCCCAAGAAAATGAAGCTCACACCACCTGACTAGACGTCCAAATAAAAGGATGTAAAAAAAAAGATCCAATTGATTGTAGTGAGAGGATCAAAATTTCAAACACAAAATCTCATATCACAAGCATTTTTTTGTAACTTGGAATCAGAGCTTTGCCCCACTACATACCCGGTGGCACCCACACCCGTCCCACGTGCCCGAGTTTGAAAGACAACAAGGAATTTACAATTAAGCTCACTCGTGTGTATCAAACATAAGATCTCCAAAGGGGCATCACAGGCATAAACGAAACAGAAAGGAAACAACAAGGAACATTACCATCACATTAGTCGAGTTGCGCGTAAGCTGGTGCAGACAGTTATATCAAAAACAAAAAAGAAAAAAGAAAAACAAGGAACATTACCCTCATGGCTTGTTGGATCAAGAAAGCACCTCTATCCATGGACAAGTCTTCATAAATCACTACTTTACTTTCACTAACTTTCTCCTTTGCTTCGTCTGAATTCACCTGAGATCTCTTGATTCTCGCATGACCTTCAATGAAGCGATCAACCGTAGCTTGCAGATCAGCATGTGCTTCAATTTTCTCAATATCAGCTCCACACAGGGGACAGTCATTAAAACGAGATACACAAGCTCTAGTTCAATTCGAGAAGAAACAAACAAACAAATAAACGACTGAAAGGATCTAAAAAAGGGTAAAATATAAGTTCCTTATGTTTCGAAGAAAGTTAGAGTTTAGTTTTCATGGTTAAAAGAACTAGAGTGATTTGAAGAAATATAGAATTTAGTCCCTATAGTTTCGAAAACTAAAATTTAGCTCATATGGTTTGATAAAATCTAAAAAATAGTATTTATCGTTTCTAATCGTTAACGATTAAGTATTTGAAAGTTAGTTCTTCATGTGTCAATTTTGAAAGTATGGGTTAAGTGAGTGATATAACGAAAAAAAATCATATCGTTCCTGCATGAATAGTGAACTTCCAGGTATTTAATACGATTAACGTCTATATTCTAAGTTTTATAAAATCATAGGTACTAAATCTAATTTTTAAATCATAGGACGAAATTCTAACTTTCTTCAAACCTGACTAAATTCTAATTTTCTTTAAATATATGACTAAATTTTAACTTTCTTCAAACATAGGACTAAACTCTATTTTTCTAAACCATGATCACTAAACTTTAACTTTCTTCCATCCCGACTAAATTTATATTTTACTCAAAAAAACAATAAATAAACTGAAGATCAGAAACGCCATAGCCGAATCCTTACTTGCAGAAAATATGAGAACACGGAACACATCTGCTGCATTCAAAGAGAAGTGCCTGACAAATCATACAGCTTAGAGGACCAATCTTGAAAGTTTGAGAATCATATCCAAATGGACACTTGCCACCAGATTTAGCCTCATCGGCAACGCTTTTCCCCGTTCCATTACTCTCAGCCGCAGCCTGATTCTTCCTCGAAGAATCATCGTCTGAACGAGCAGATTTCGAAAACGGACAAGAAGCAGACTCCGGTTGCTGCTTTCTTGAAGAATCATCGTCGGAACGACCGGATTTTGCGAACGGACAAGTAGATTCCGGCCGATCAGATTTCACGAAGGGACAAACAGGAGTCATCTCGATTCTCGATCGATCTCCTTCCAATTCAACTCGAATTCAGAACTTTTTTTTTTAGAATCAAAATACAATCGATTCACAAACAAAGATGAAGATGAAACCTGGAAAATCGATCTCCTTCCAATTCAGCTCGATTTCAGCATACAATGTCGCTTTCCAATTCGCGTCGGTTTTCCGATTACTTCTAAAAATATCCAAATAGGCCCTGAAATGTATAAATTATATAAATTGACCTGCGACTGAAAAGACGAAAAGTAAATCAATAATAAAGTATTAAATCTCACTTTTATAATCATTTGTTTTTTGTGTTTTGGTTTTTAAATTTAAATTTCAACCTATTTTTTCGTAGTTCTTTTAATAAAGTATAAATTATAACGAAATTTCATAAATAAAAAATATTTGATTTTTTTTTCTTTTTAACTTTCAAATTTTGATTTAATTTTTAAAATATAAGTAAAATATAGATATAAAACAATTAATATCATAGGTTAGACTAGTAAGTGTAGGGTTAAATATCGAATGGATCGATGACACAATTGATTATCTAGTTTGATGTTAATCAATTTTCACTCCACAGTCAAACCTTGAAATCGGTATTTGTAATTATCTTCTTCCAACTTATACTAAAAAAATAAAACAGTGTAGAATTAAATTTTAAAACAAAAAAAAATCAAATAATTATAAAAGAGGGCCTAAATTTGCCTGTTTTTATTTTTAATATGCATCAATTATTACATTTTTGTTTGCGTAAAAATTAAAATTGTCATTATAAATTCGTTTGGGCGATTGAATTGATAATAATAATACTTTTTTAATACAGTGATAGAGGTTGAGAATTGAAACCTACCATCTCCATTTTTATAACTATGAATAAAGAAGTTTTGACTCAATTTTAGCCTACTCGATTTTATGATAAAAGTCGAAGTGTGCTTATTACCTCGTTTAAACACTCATATATATATATATATATATATATATATATATATATATATTAATAATCTTCATAATAATAAAAATTGAAGCAAGAGTGACTTGTTTCACCTTCGTCATGACTAATCAAATATAAATTTAGAATCAAAAAATCACAACATTATCATTTTTGTTAAAAGAGATTCATCATGCAAGTTCGGTATTACATATAAAGGATCAAACTGATGACATGGTTAGTTCTTACGCGTACAAGGCTACCATATAGATAATACATAAATCAACTGACATAAAGTATAAACATGTGTTTATGATCAAGAGGTCATATATTCGAATCCGCCACCTGAAATATTGTTGAACTCAAAGTAATAATAATAATAATAATAAACCAACTGTCACAAACCACTACAATATAATATTACCCCTACTAGAGGGGAGGAAATCAAATCCATGCAGAAACCCTAACCACCTATAAAGGAAAATCATATAACAATTGGTGTATATATAAAATAACCACCTTGATGTTATTTCAGCTTCAGAAAGCTGTATCTTTGAAACGCTCCTCTAGGGCAAGAAAAAGTTGTTTGCTTTGTAGGAAGTGAAATATTTCCTAGTTCATCTTCAGAAGTTGCAAGACCACAAGCTTTGCAAAACGATTCCACTTCTGATTCCTGAAATGCATCCAAAATATTACGATAACGACCCTGTATTGTTACAAACGACATGAATAGGTCGTCGAGAATATCATAATTTGTTAAGAATTATACCTCCATCATTAAAAGCATGGATAGATCTACCAAGGGATAGGGATTAAGCTTGTAGCCACCATTGTTTATAAATGACAGAGCTAAAGCTCGAACCTGCATAGTGAAATATAGGATTTGGGGTTTAGGGATCAGATCAATGTCCTTGTTTTTCAATCAACAGATCAAGTCCTTATGGAGAACTAAAATTCCTAAAGATTCATAATGATTATATTCTTTAGTTATCAGATAAAGATTATCCCAAAGTCAAGCTTCTCTTTCTCAAGACATTTTTTTCAATCTACTGATTGACTTCATTTAGTTGATAAAGTTAGAACTCAAATGACTAATGTTCTGTTTGGAATGACTTTTTAATTACTAAAAAACATTTTTTTTTTCAATTAAAGGCAATTTTTTTCATATCAATGAGTGTACAGGTTAACTTTTGGGCACCTTAACTATTTTCACGAAACAACCCGTCTGACCTTACAATATGAGGATGTGATAACCCATATGTTAGTTACCCATTTATCCCTTAGATAGCTAGGGTAAATAGTTGGTTAGTCCCTTAGTGGGCTATATTAAATTGTAAGGGGTAAATGGGTAAGTAACATAAGGGTCCTATTAGAATGTGAAAGAAATCGTAGGAAATCAATTTCTACTTAGGTGGCCACCATAGATTGAACACATAATCTTTTTGGAAGGCTTCATTTCTAATCCTGACTTCTCCTTTCGTGTATATAAATTTCAGATAAAAATGTTAAAGGGAGAGAGTTTCAAGATTATGATACCTCATTAACGTAAGTTTCAAGAATGCAATATTGGAGATTGGAAGCCTCAGCTTCTATGGTACAAAGGAAACCCTTATAATTACGCATCCGAAAATATCTGTTCAAATGAATGGCAGGAGCAGATAGAAAAGAAAAGTAAAATTTGAGAGATGAGAAAAAGAAACTTCTCTCCAACATCATTGGGCATTATTGAAACACAAAAAACAAACAAATCTCAATAAACAACTGAAATACCGTAAAATTCTTCGAGCGAAGCACATTTCCTTCGACTTGATCGCAGGAGAACGTAAAGTGCGAAACCACAAAGTAAGTGATTCCCCCTGAAAAATTGGAGACAGTAATGTGAAACTTATAGGAAGCGGCTAAGAGTAGTTTATACTTTATTGATTCAGAAATCAGACATTATCAATGCTTTCAGTAAGCTAGAGACAGACCATTGCTTGGCTATTAGAACCAAGATGAAGCAGCACATAGAATGAATGGAACTCGGCTTCGTTTTCAAATATAACACCGTAGCTTCTGTTTACTTCATAGAGATTAAGTAGTGTGATCAAAGCCTTTGAGAGCTGCTGCATGTTGAGGTGATGGATTGAGGAAGCATTTGAACTACTATCACTATTTAAAAGCTTCTGATGCGATATGATATGAAATTTAACCTGTAAAGAAGAAAATTCAAGATGCATAAACTAAGGGCGCAATAGTATTACAAAATAAGATTTTTCCATATGTTCTCCTACAAAGTTAACTAAAGAGTTTGTAAATTTTGAAGTTCAAATGCATTTTTACATGATTGAAGTACTTAAGTGTGACCCGATGTGATGTGTATCAAATATTTCCTAGATCGGCCAAACCACATAATGACAATCCCTACTTGCTAGCAAAAAAAACCCACAAAGAGTCATACTTGAGGAAAGCATGCGAAAACTTTGGATTTATTTTTAATTTTTTCAATAAGAAACTGGGGAAGGGAGGGACTCATTAAAAACACAAGTAAAAGACAAAACCAACCATTTCTTCATACATGTAGATGGCCTTCTCATTAACAATATTCTGTATGCTGAGGTCTTGCCTTATAGACCTTGTTCTATCAAATATAAAGTCATGAATCACTTCAAAAGGTTGCTCTTGAGAATCCAAAAAGCTTAGGACATATTTCAATGTATTTTCCAGTACAGGCAGAGGCCGCACATCTAATGCTTGGTCACTACTGGCGGACATCGTTCTGCAAAACTAAACGTGTGAAATGTTACTGCAGATGGAATGTAGCAAGAAATATGGTGAGAAAAACCTGATTATCCATCATGATTGATGATAGGGGTGTTCATTGGTCAATCAGTTTTGCAAATATTAAACCAACCCGACCGAATTTTCTGAAAAATCGACCGACCAACCTTAAATAGGTTGGTTTTTGCCGTCGGATCGGTTTTCGGCTATTCCATGAACACCTCTAATTGATGATATTACAAATTATTAATCTCTATTCATGCAGAATGAGCCAATGACAAAAGAGAATTTAAGTTGTTGGGAGATGCAAACGATTTGCTATCATATCATACTGTTCTAAGCAGTGATACTCATGTCCATGCACGATTTATGAACTCGAAAAAAGCAGAAGAGATATAACAACCTTGTATGGTAAAAGGGGGCTCTTCAAAAAAATCATGGAACACTTCTTAAACAACAATGGAAACAAAATTAATAGTTGAAGCCCCCTAAAAGAGTTAATTCAAAGTTGCTTACTTCCTCTACCAGCGAAACCCGTAGGTAATAGCTTTTTCTTTTTTTTTTCTATTTTCCTTTTTGCGTAATACGAAATCCGTGTTTATTTTGATGTGATTTACAAAACAGTGAAACACTTACTAAGGAAAAATAAAAGAAGGGACGGAGCTATTTAGCATTAGAAACCAAAAGAGAGGCATGAAGATGCATCATAGTTCAAGTATCAGCAGATATTACCTTTTTGACGGCCAGACCTGGAGATGTTTTTCCAGGATTTCCATGTAACCTTTCAAATATAGCCAAATCTCGAACCCTTTCACGCTGAGCCCTTTCTGCCTCTGTTTAACAAATATGAAAACTCTTAATAAAGCAACAAACATACAATTTGAAAGAAGAAAAAGTAGCTAACATCAATATCATAGTGTCAGCTGTCATCAAACATACAATTTAAAAGAAGAAACAGCTAACATTCATTTCATATTTGTCACCTGCCATTGGAGTTGGAGTAAGAACTTTAACAAATGAATTAACCTGGAGGATTTAACAACCCTCAGTCCACGAACATCAGATGCTATGCTTTGAGCAATCAAAACTGATCACAGAAATTTTCTTCAAAAATAATAAATGTTTGAAGAAAGATTTTATAGTCTATCGGACACAATCACCTTGTGGCATTTATCCCACATTGGAAAGGTCGACATATTTATAAGAGATATGGGCTACTATCCTCGTTACCAATAGGCATCAGAGCTCCATGTGTGTTATTGGTCTCCAAATTCCGATCCGATCCAAGCTGTTAATTTGGACCCTACCCAAGAGTGCATAAGCTTAAGCGGTTATTTAATCCCAAAAGTTCGGCTCCCCAAATGAGTAAGCCAAAGTACGTATTGGTTCAAAAATTCCGGATCTAATCCAAGATTAGTTTCCCCATATGCCACCCTTTTGAGGGGCATCTTGACTAGCCCATATCTCTTATAAATATGTTGACCTTTCACAAAAGCAAGAGTAAGGTCTTGGATAATCGACGAAGCAGGCATAAGCTTACGTGATTACTTTGAGTTGTGTTGTGGCGTCGATAACTATGCTATCAATCTTCAGTGCCATTCCCATGGTCAACATATTTATAAGAGATATGGCTACTCCCCTCAATACCAATTAATAGATTCGCCACAATAAGCACAACGAAAAGCATAATTCCACACCATTTTAATGCAAAACGTAAAAGATAAACCAGAAATAACAACAAAGGAAGATTAAGCATCTGAAAGAAGTGAACAATTTCAACATACCAGGGCACATAAACGGACAAGCCCCGACTAATACCGGCGGAAGATCAAAATGAGAACAATCTTCCTTCGATTCAAGTTTCTGAACATAGCTCTTACTATCGCTACTCCTTCTGCTACGCCAGTCAAAACCATCCTCAAAGCGGCGATTGCTGTTGGTATACTTCGAATTCTTGTAATCACAGTTTCCATGGCGATTGGAGTAAGTTCTACGGGAAGTGGAGCTCGAAGATCCGGCGGAATCAGATGGTGCAGAATAACGAGATGGAGGTTGATTTCGACGCCTCTCCATGGATGAACTTGAAGCTTTTCCTCAATTGATGCGTAAAATCAACCCTCTGATGGTGGAATTACTAAGATCAACTCCAATTTGCAGATTCTCCATTGTTTTTGGGAGGAACGAGAGAGACGAATCTGGAATTGGGAAACATGGCAGTAAGGTCTTGGATAATCGACGCCACTTTGCTTTGGCAGATCGATACGTCGTTTTTTTTATTGTTATTATTTTTTTTTTTTTTCATTTCGATTTAGTCCTCTTTAGGTGGTTTTTGTGTAAATGAATTAGAGTCAAAACCTTGTGTGAATATAAATTTAAAATGTATAGTTATTTTAAGTAGTTAAAAAATGAATGATTAAAATTTAGTGGTTAAAAATTAATTATTTTGATTGATTTGAAATGAATTATTAGAAATTAGTGGTTAGAAACGATTAAGTAATTATAAATGAATAGCTGTTTTTTAAAGTAAAAGGAATGTGAAGTTACTAAAAACTCGTTTGGATATAGATTTTTTTTTTAAAGTTAGTAAATCCTCTTTAAATATGGCAAACAAATACCCTCTTAATTTCATTATTGTCTAAATAGTTCACAAATTTTGTGAACTTATATATACACATATCGTTTAGACAACTTTACGTGTATCTCGATTAATGTCACATGACATATGGACTAATCATATAAGATTTGTATGTCAACAAATTCTTTTATCTTTACAGACTATCTTGACCTCTTTGATCGCCTTATGATGATTTAGTAATATTAGTCTCTTCGGGAATTTTCTACTTCTTTTAGAAATAGAGCGGTAAACAATCATCTTTCTATAACCCTTTGTTTGTAATTATGACAATATAGCTACTTTTCACCATCTATCAAACTCTGATATTAAACCACCCATAACAAGTAGTTAAATTAATCGCTACTAAAATCAATTTCCAAACAAATATTTATTACCCCAACTATTATTGTTTAAATCTTCAACAAATAGTTAATTATTTCAACTATTAATTATTATTATTTTTATGACGTGCCTTAGTGGTTAAGAAAACATTGTAAAATTTAGAGGTGATGAATTTCAATATATAATGATTACCTACTTAAAAATTAATTTCTTACATATTTTATGACATTTAAATGTTGTAATATTAGATGGTATGTCTCGTGACATTCTTACCTTTTACTTTTTTTTTATTATTTTTATTTTTTATAATTGAGTACACCCAATCTTTTATAACACAAATTAATTAGATATAAATATAAAATTCATGTCTAATAAAAAAAAAAAAAAAAAACTCAATTTTATGCATGACATATATGTGAATTAACAAAAATTAAATTAAAAGTGAAAACAACTAAATTTATAAGTTGAAATGTTATTTGGATTTTATAAAGTAAACTTCATAATTTTGACTATATAAAAAAAGTTTATATTTTTATCCCAATAAAAAAAATGTGCTTGTTACTAAAAGGTCTCATTGTTTGGTGGTAACACTAACATAGTCATAGTTTCGATCTATTTAACTATTTATTTATTTGAGAGTATGCACGTTTGTAGTCCCCTTCCCCAATTTGTATTTAAAAAAAAAAAAAAAAAAACTTCATAATCATGTCTCAAATGCTAGTAGATAGTGTGGATATCATCTAAAAATTAATTGACAATGAGATGAGTAGCTCACCTACCTTTTAAATAATGTGAGGTTCTCAACAAGTTCCTTTAAGATTGTGCCTCTTTTGGGCTCACAAATCTTGAATTGGATCTCAATTTCACTTTTATTAGACTGAATACTCGTTTGAGCTTAATGTCTCATATCACCTTAAATTGTGAGAAGTAGTGGCCAAAATCTTCTACCTTTTTATTCATTTGATAAATATATATAGTATCCAAAATATGTCAAATGAAATTGTGTGGTAGATTATCATTTTGTTCGTGACAAATTACTATCTGAAAACCTTACTACTAAGTATGTTTCTACTAACACCAGCTGGTTGATTTTTTGAGAAAGATGCTTGAGAAATAACAATTTAGATTTTTACTTGACAAATTAAGCATTTGTAATTTGGATGCTCGAACTCGAGGGGTGTTGGGAATTATAAGAATATCTCATAGGTTTATGGAATTTTGATTATAGAATATGTTAAAGATATAATAGGGTTTGATAATTTGGATACTATATATTTTATCAAATGAATGAAAAGACAGTAAATTTTAGCCTGTAATTCTCATAATTTAACAAATGCCAACTGCACTCAAGCTCACCAATGGCAACATCGGTTGCGTCCTTTTCCCAGTAAGCTTCAATCCATTTCGAAAATTTTGCAACATTTTACATTCTGAATGCATAAACATCTCAATTTCTGTTATCGTCATCCCGATTTTGGATTCTTCAGGGCTCGAACAAACTGCAATCGAAGACAATTTCCAGAGTTTCCCCGCCATTTCGCGCCGCCCCAAAGTCGAAGAACATTTTTGCTAATCGGAACCCTAGAATCCAAATCTTCCTTTGCAATGCTGAAACTAGCGTAAGTGTTTCTTTGTGAAATGCTAAAACAGCAATCGTCTTCACTTTCCCCAGTTTTTTTCGTACTTTTGATGGCGGTCTTATCCACATGATTTAGATTCTAATTTTGGGCGATTTCTATATTGTTTTGTTTATTAATCTATCCTGCAAATTCAATTATTCTGTATTGATTGCCTTTATTTTCACTTTCTGTTTACGGGCATTTTGTCTAATTGGTAGTGAATGCTATGATGTGATTTGTTCTATCCCATTCCTATGGATTTCATTTGGCTTCATCGGCATTTTCGTTTAAATTGTGCTATTATATATTGTATATTTCAGAACAGAAATTTTGTAAGAGTCTATGTCATAGCTTATCATGCATTTTGAACGTTACCAGCAAAGGAAAACAAAGGGATACATTTGTACTAATTCACACTATTCTTAAATACTACATAAACAGCAGAAAGTTTTGTTCTAAGTTTAGGAGTTCAATTCACACGGTATAGAGGAGAGCAGGTGGTATAAGATGCATTTAGGCTTTAGCTATTTGGAATCACTGGAAGTTAATTTCTATGAACTTACTTTGCATTTATATTGAATTCAGCTGGTTATATGAATAGAATGTGGCAGTAAATGAAACTTTTATGTCCTCGAGGGGTTGTGCGGTGATTGAAGGCTTGAGATTTGAAGGTGTGCTCCCCTCAATGTCCCAAGTGAGTCACCACCTGTTACATTAATTTGTAGACATCTCCCGTGTTTCCATTCCTTCGATTTTTTTCGGTGCCTGGCCTAGGGACGGGCGTGGTTACCTCGGGTATAGTGGAGCAAAGCTCCGATTTCCTGTTTTTTTTTTTTAAAAAGTAAATGAAGTTTTAGGCATGTATGTTTAGACAAGCGTATGTATTACTGATTATGTACTGTTTATGTCTTGTAATAGGCCAACCATCCATTGAAATCTGAAAATGGTTTTTCCAATCATGAAACAGAAGGTATGCCTTAGGGAAACTAACCTGTGAATATATGGTTGAGTTTTGCTGCATTCAATGAACTTTAGATCTTAAGAATTCTCATCTCATTCCTTCTATCACTTGTTAGGTTCAATGGAAAAGAATGAAAATCGCCCAAGGAATCCGCAAAAATCGAACGAGTACTACTACTTGCCTTACCTACATTTAGGCTACTGCTTTTATTTTTAATGCTACGGTGGTGGTGAGACATTCGTTTTTCTACTTGGGCTCTCTCTAGTTTATAATTGACGTTATATTATTTTCTTTTTATATAAAACGAACACATTTTATTGATATAATGAAATTATTACAAATGAACCTATTGATAATAATTACAGAAAAGTTCTGCTCTGTGATGATAATTTAGTAAAACCATAATCATAAAAAGGAGAGTAACTATTCCAAAATAAAGTAAAATGAGTAGTGACAGAACATAACGTAGCCTCCAGACTGAAACAAGCAACAAAAATAGTATACTCATGTTCCACTAATATTGGTACTTTCTTTTTGTTGGTGATGTCACGGTATATTTATTTTACATTTAAGAAATGAGCTACTCTCACAAATATATCTGATCTGCTCAGACTAAGCCCCATCAAAGAGTAAGTAAGAGTCCTCAGTCAGGCAAGTTATTTTTTCCATTTCTTCCATTTACTGGTCAAGACCAACTTTGAGATTCTAGAATTTTGGAGTTTAATTTTTTTTTTTTTGGGTATAAAATATGTATTATACAGATAAAAATTTAATGAGAAAATTTTTTTTAGTTTAGTAACCACTTGAAACGATTCTTGGCTTTATCGAAATGAAACAAAGATACTCTTGGCCTTATCGAAATGAAACAAATATCACTTTGTCTCTATGGAAATGAAACAAAGATCACCTTGGCTTTATGGAATGAAACAAATATCTTCTTGGCTTTATGGAATGAAACAAATATTTTTTGGTGTTGTCAAAATGAAACGAAGAACTTCTTGGCTTCATCGAAATGAAACAAACATCTTCATGGCTTTATCCCATTGGATGCAAGCTGCATACTTCATAGTAGTTTAACACACCAGTCTTGGATACATTAAATTTCATGCTCATTGATTCTAGTACATGTTCATCTTGTAGGGTATTGGATAAATTAAGAAGATATGGAGTTTCTGGAATATTGTCTTACGGAATATTGAATACAGGCTACTATCTTGTTACTTTTCTCGTTGTGTGGTGAGTCAAAACCAAATTCCATTGCTTTATTAACTACTTTTTATTATTATTTTGATATAGAAGAGACTCAATGTGGTCTGTCATCTGTGGCGAATATGAAGCTTCATACATTTGGGAGGTTTATTCAGTATGCATGTTGTTATTAGATTTGGATGTTCATGGATGATAATGATAAGAACTAGATGATTAGACTTTGAAATTGTTTAGAAACGTAGATAAGCAAGTGCAGTAAGATGTTTAGAAGTAATTCAAGGAACTTGGATGCTATCTCTCCCAATGGCCTACCTTGTCTTGTTGGCCGATCCATTTAGTTACTATTCTCTGAAAAACTACTTTGCTAATTACTATATTACCTTTACTCTCTAATCTTATCAAATAACTAATTTTCAAACTTCCTTTGATTTAATCTAATGGCCGTAGCTAATGTTGATATTGATGTGGCTTTTAGCCAGTGGTTACATGGGGTTCCATGCCTTTGGGGGCTGTATCGGATAACTTGTAGGTGATTAGAGTTAAATGTTGGAGGACTCTGAGGATCTTTGTTCATAATGGGTAGATGGCTTGGGAGAGGAAAGGTTTCCATTTTAGGATATCCTAAAAAGGGATCCAATGGAGATGGGGTAGGGCTTGTAGCCTTGTAGCTCAGAGGAAAGGACTAGCACGTGATTGTGAACTATGGATACAAACTACCCACACTTGGTGTAATACTACTTTTGGAGAGCTAGAATTTCAGAACGTACTGGCGAAGGGGTTGAAGTGCCAAGAGATGGAATTTCATCCTTTTTTTTTATAACCGGGAGTCGGAGCTTCGCTCCACTATACTCGGGGCACCACTAGCCCGTCCCTAGGGTGAGACACTGGGATACTCAAAGGGTTTACGAGTTTAAGTGTTTCTTAGTGGTCTCAAACCAGAGACGTCCGAGGGAGCATTCCTCGAAATCCATAGCCTTAACCAACTGGGCTGCCCCTTGGAGACATGAATTTCATCCTTTTGGACACGATTCTTGCATTCAATGATTGACGATGGGCGAGAGTTGATTTTATCTTATTATTATTATTTTTAAATAACATTCTTTATGATAAATAACTCTTGTTTATTTCCTTTTTATTTATCATTCTTCCATTAGCAGTCTACTCAATCACGTGTTCAAATTATTTATTTGCATTTTAGGTTCTATATTGCACCAGCGCCTCCGAAAATGGGTTATGTTGCTGCTGCTGGAAGGTGAAAGCTTTTCTTGTTGGACCTCTTTTTGTATGGTAGTTGGGTTACTCCTTTTGTTAAGCACTCCTCTTTCCCTGTATTTTCTTCCATTTTTTTCGATTTTCTATCAAGTTTTTTATGTGTGATGGAGCTTTACACTAAGTTAACGGCATATTATTACCTTGTAGATTTCTCAAAATAATGGCTACAGTTTGGGCTGGAAGCCAAGTTACTAAGCTTGCAAGAGCTGCAGGGTGAGCTCTTATATTCCTGCTTTTTATCAACTACTTTTCTGATGCATGTTATATTCTGCTTATCAAGCAACAAATCAACAAGATTTAACTTGTTTGTTGGCAATCTCATTCAGTTGTTTATCTCAAAAAAAAAAAAAAAAGGCATTCAGTTGTTAAATACTTGTCTAGACGGTTCGGTAACATATCTGTTTCTGATTTTCTATTTTTTAAATTATGCGCGTTTGCAAACTTATTCTCTGCTTTCATATCTATTCTTAGACGGTTTTTTTTAAAATCAACTTCAAAAGTTGGTTAGTATTTTGAAAAGGCAAATGTATAAAATTCAGCATTCGGAGAAAACTTCAAAGCTCCCTTAAAGCAAAAATGGCAAACCCTAAAGTCTTCTTCAACATGACGGTCGGCGGCCAAGCTGCCGGCCGGATCGTGATGGAGCTTTTCGCTGACGTGACTTCCCGCACCGCCGAGAACTTTTGAGCACTTTGCACTGGCAGAAGGGAAAAGGCAAGAGCGGGAAATGACGTCATTACAAGGGATCATCGTTTCATCGCGTGATCCCTAATTTCATTTGCCAGGGTGGCAATATTACTGCCGGAAACGGCACCGGCGAATCGATCTACAGCGACAAGTTCGACGACGAGAATTTCGTCAAGAAGCACACCGGACCTGGTATTCTGTCCATGGTGAATGCCGGACCTGGAACCAACAGATCTCAGTTCTTCATCTGCACTACTAAGGCCGAGTGGCTCGATGGAAAGCACGTCGTGTTTGGACAAATCGTTGAGGGTATGGACGTCGTTAAGGCTGTCGAGAAGGTCGGTTCGGGCTCCGGTTGTCATTGCTGACTGTGGCCAGCTTTAATCGATCCGTCGGTTATCGTATCTATGATCATTTCTGTTTTGTGTTTGTTGCTTTCAACTTGTCTGTTGTTTGGGTTTCGTTTTAGATTACTGGCCATGGGTTTATGCTGCTGCTTCTTGAGCTATTATGTGTAACTGCTGTTTTGACCTTTCTGTTAAATGGTGGTTCATAGACATAATTGGTTGTTCGAACCAAGGACCATTAATAATATGGCTGCGTCTTTAAGTTTCTCTCAAAAGGAAAATGTATAAGTTTAAAATTTCAAACGTTAACTAGAACATATATAGTGTATAACCTAAAGAGGTTATTGGTTCGATTTCTCCACCCCAAATCTTGTTGAATTAAAAAATAAGCTTAATTTTCGAACAAAATCTTATCCCACAAGATCTTAAGTTCTCACTTCTTTACCCGTTCCCTAAACGAGTAAGCAACCTGTTAAATCAAGCTTCTCATTCGTGCAGGGCTCTTGCTCTAGCGCCATTTGTCGAAAGAGGGCTTTCGTGGTTCACTGTCAAATACAACTTCGAGTCTCGGGGAAAGGTTATTAGAAACGAAACTGCTATTTAACCTTCCTGTCTTTTGTCTCATTACATTGTTATTGTGCTCAAAGTTAAACCATCTGCAGGCGTTTATGGCTATTGTTGGGTTCTGCTTAGGATTGGCCCTCTTGTTATTCATGGCTGTTACTCTGCTCTCAGCATAAGACAGGTTACTCCCTTGGAAAGTAAGTATTTTTCCCCTCACATTATTGGCCTTTTTCCTCAAGTTTTAAGATTGTTTCCTTGTCTTCAATATTGAGGGCTTTGATTATTATATTTCCTTAAAGTTAGAATTTCCAATATTTTAAGAGAGGCTAAAATTTCAAAACGCTAAAGACAGAAAACAAAGTTAGAATTAGTTTTTACAGGTTTAATTTTAGAAAATAGAAAAAGTAAAGTTATTTTTTAAAAAGAAAAAGTAGAGTTAAAATTGCTATCAAGTGGAATCTCAAATTCTCAAAACTAGAAAGAAGCTTGCTTATTCATCTATCAAAATATCAACTCGAAATTAATTTAAAATGAGTCAAATCTAACTCAATATAAAAACGAGTTAATTGTAACAATTGAACCAATATAAAATCAATTAAATTTGAACGTAGACATAAAATATGCCTATGACCAAGAGATTATGAATTCAAATTCTTCGTCTTTTGATTATTGTTGAACTAAAAAAAATCAATTTGATCCCCAATAATCAAAAAGTAAAAGTAAAAGGATTTGAATTCATAATCTCTTCGTTGATTATATTTCAATCTTCTTGTCATTGATTCTCACGTCCAGTACCCTTATCTGTCAGTAAGATTCCAATTACAAATGAAGTAACATAACATAAAATTTCCCCCCTTAAAAAAAAAAAAAAAAAATAGTGTTAAAATATATTTGAAAAAAAGTTGGTAGTTTTTCTAGCAGTTGTTTTTGAAAATACAATTTTATAATGACAAGTCAAGAAAGGCGATGATTTCAATGAAATGTGCAACTTATAAAAGAATTATATTTGAAAAATAATTGTATCACTTTCAGAAAAATAGGCAATATTGGCAAAAATATACTAGTTCTCTCTTCACACACACACGACACACACACATATATATATGCACTTTTTTTTTCATATAAAAACTGTTTTGGAAGAAGTTATTGAACAATTTATTGGACGTCATCTTGGAGATGAAAAATTAAAATTTTTTTTTTTTATATAAATGTAATTCGAAAGAAACTTTTCCCTGTCAAAAAGAAAATAAATGAGAAAATTTTATATTGCTTACTAGGCATTTTGTGAAGTTGCAGAATTTCTCATGGGAATAAAAATTTGATCTTGACATCTATCAAATGAACCTTATATGAACAATTAAAAAAATGAAACCACTTGTGATACCGTATAATAAGATTCAAATGAATTTAATATATGATCGATACCTTATAATAAATAATGAGGACCAACCTAAGTTGTATCATCAAGATTCAAGATTTATTAATAGAGATGCACTAAAGTTAGTAAAAATGAACCTTGCTATAAAAATGAGGAAAATGCATGTAATTTTTAAGAACCTTTAAAGGACCAGTCAGCTGCCATGTTCAATGACACATAAACAAATAGTTTTCTTACAACAAGAATCTTGCAAAATAAAAACAATTACAAATAAGAAACTTTGGGCTCATCAATTGGTGATGAGATGAGAGATGTCAGTCATCATAGAGAAAGGTACAAAAATCAAGCTTAGTTAATTTCTAATGTAATTTATAATATGGAATGATAGCCATTCTTGTATAGATACATGTAGAGTTACCTATTTGATTTTTTGTCTTAGGGGATAACAGCAGAAGTTAGTCTGGTCCTGATGCTTGTTGTTTATAGGAATTAAGCCTACTTTTTAAAGGTTAAAATGCAAGTTTAGGTGCTTAACTTTTAAGCTTGTGCTAAAAAATTCTTGAACTCTTTAACCATTTTAAGTGTTTCCACCTACCAAAGATTTAATATTCTGTGTATTTCCTGTAGTAGTTTCCCATGGTAATTGAGTTTCTTATTCTTTGAGTTATAAGCAAATTGGTTAAGTTAATTAATTTTTATTGAATCATGTTAAATCACTGATCATCTAAAAACTTAAAGTTGAAATAAATTTAATTATATCAACCAACACTCTTCCTCATTTGAGAATTTCTTTTTGATATATGTGAGCTCACTTGTAGACTTTGAAATTCAAAAGATCCAACAAATGGAAATCAATATTAATTGAGAATGAAATGACTTGGTACGAGTTTAAACCCATGACATGAAATGACTTGGTATGGGTTTAAACTCATGACCTTCTGTTCTGATACTATGTTGAATCTTATTAAATCACTAATCAATCCAAAAGCTTAAACTCCTCGTAGGTTGGGGTAAATTTATATCAACCTAAGTTTTAATCCTCAATATCAACGGATTAATACTAACAGATCCTGCAAGTATTAGAGTTTATTCAAAACCAATATTGAACCTAAGAAAACTTAACGACTTCAAATCACTAAAACAATAAACTGAAAAGCCAAATCGTTTTATATAAACGATTTCATAAAGAAACAAAAAAAGGGAAAAAGTAATACATAATAGTATAAGCAATATATTATAACAATTAGTTTAATTCATCTATATAGTTACAAAGGAAAGGGCCTATGAACTTGGAGGCTTTTCCTTTACTCAACTTTATAGAATCCATAAGTCTACCATTCAATTCAGGATATTCCAATATCCCTTCCACACTGCTGATTCCTGCTTCGACTTGGCTTCCATTTAAACCGTCAGCTCTCCCACTTTCCTTCTCTTCAAAAACAATTTCTTCATTTTTTTTCTTTCACTTTCCGTCAAAATCTTTCATGTTTTCATTGAATTTCTTTCTCAACTGAAATTATCTTTGTTGTATATCTCAAAACTTCAAGTTTATGCTTCATTTTCTTCTCTTTTTTTGGGGTTGGGATTTTGATGGACTATGATCATCCAAAGTTGTTTTTCAAAACCTGTCGGAAAACATTCTTATTTTGAAAAACCCGAGTTCGTAAATAGCCACACTTTAAAATCTACGATGGGCCTCAGATTGTAGATTGATTTGATTATCAAACCAAAACCAGACAGATATTTTTCTGTTCCATGTCTGGATAACAGCTTGTTTTCTCTTTTGAAGCTGTTTTTTTTTTTTTAATTTGAAAACAACACGTTTGTAAATAGTCATACAATTTTTTCTTTAAAAATTCATTCTGCAATAGGCCGTAGGTTGTTATTTGTTTTTTGGGGTTGGAAATTTTTTTTTTTTTTTTTTTCAAGTACGAGGATGGCGAAGGAGGAAGAAGGAGAAGAGAAAGTGATGGTGATCCAAGATGGAAGCAGAAAGTTCAGTTGGAATGCAGTAATGGGAATTGAATGGATGCTGAGGAACTCTCCATTTAAAAAGGGAGATGAAATAAAACTGCTAGTGGTTCTTCACCAGGTTAATAATCCTAGTATGTATACTTTGATGGAAGCTCTAAAGTGTAAGATATCAATTACACTTCTTTTCTTCTTCCATTTCTTTCCCAAATCATTCAAGGGAAGGTCATTTCATTTCATTCTATCTCTCTCTCTCACTCTCACTCTCTCCCTCTCTCTCTCTCTTGGGTTTAAATACTATTTTGATCCTTGTACTCTTAGTTGTTCTTCAGTTTGGTAATAAAATGTTCATTTCAAACTTTGTATTGCTTTTGTCTATTTTAGTTATAGAACTTTTAAAATGTTTGTTTTGGTTCTCATACTTAAAAAATTTATGTTGCAAGTAGAATATTGTCTTCTTTTTTTTTTGGAAATCAACCATTCCTTAAAGGTAACACTTTCAATTAACTGGAAACATAAACAAGAAATCACATAACTCTTTTACTATTTTGGTTTCAGTCTACAAGTCGAATTGATACCTACTAAGACCGGATGAGCCACAAGTCAAAAGAAATCTTAAAGGAAAAACAACACTTTGAGAAACCTTTTTACATATGGGAATGAAAGAACCCAACATAAAAGACCAACTTATAAATGTCCACAAGTAGAATATTTGTTTTAATTCAGCAGGAACCAAAATAGTCACATTTAGGACTGGAACAAACTTTTATAAAGCGCAAGTAATAAAATGAACCAAAGTTGAAAGTATAAAAACCAAAATAGATATTTTTGTAAGTTCAAGATCAAATCAAACTAAAGCTAAAAATATATAGACCAAAATAGTGTTTAATCCTTCTTTGTATTACTAAAACGGTGTCGTTTATTGTGTGTTTTGATCAGTGGGACACAAGCAGAGCCTGGACTCGAGCTCCATGATAGGGCTGAATGACAACTTGATTGAAAGGGAAAGCTCAAAGAAAATGGAAGAATACAATAACAGTGATCAAATCCATGAAATTCAGAATCTTTGTAAACTCAAAAAGGTCTGCCAATTCATTTATGTTCTTAATTTTTTAACCCTTTTGAGATGTGCTATGGTAGTTTGTTAAATATTGATTTATTTTGGATGGTACAAGATCTAATTACTTCGATGTTCACTCTTAATCTGTTGTTTTGTGATCGAGTTCTAAATTTGGTTAAATTGCAAGTTTAGTCCTTTGTTTTTTGAGTTTATAACTTCGAATCGTGTCTACCAGGTCGATGAATATTAAAAATTGTTGAATAGATTGAGAAGCCATTAAACAATATTCAGAAATTTATTGGACATAGAATTGAAAGTTTAAGGATCGATGTAACGTTTTCTAAAGTCAAGGGACCTACTAGACACAGAATTGAAAGTCTATTAAACTCTTAGACACCTTTTAAAGTTTAAGTATCAAAATGAATATAATTCGAAACTTCATGAACCATACCTTGTAATTTAACTTTTTAATTTCAATGACTTGGGCCTCTCTTGTTGCATTTTTCTAAGACTAAAAGAAGTAAAATAACCATTATATGTGATAATGTTGACCCTTGAAGTGAGTGAATACATACATACATACATATATATACATACATACATACATATAT
>JBBMKA010000003.1:6650641-6661546 GCA_037833695.1 Sechiopsis laciniata | reverse complement strand
GCTAGAAAATGTTATAACTTTTTAATAATGAATTTTAAAATATTTTAATAATGTATATTTTTATTTTATATTTATAGTTTTTTTTTTTTTTTGTTTTTTTTTTTTATAATCTATTTCTTAATTTTACAAATAGGTGTATTTATATTTTAAAATTTCTAAAATTTTAAATTTTTTAAATTTGTATTATATATTATATAATTCATTATTCTAAAAAAAATTATAAAAAGGAAAATAACAAAAAAATAAGAAACAATAAACAAGAAATAGTTACAAAACAAATTTTGTTTCTGTTTCTTGATTTTTTGAGAAACAAGAAGCAGAAACAGTTATCAAACACATTCTTGTTTCTTGTTCTAAGAAAATAAGAAACAAGAACTAAGAAACAAGAAACGAGAAACAAGATCGTTACCAAACAAGCCCTTAATTTTTAGTGCATTGTTTTCTTAGTTCAAACGTATTTAAATCTTGAAAAAAAAAAAGAAGATATTTAAAGGTATAGCATTTGCCATCTACCCTCAATATTTTTATATATAAAAAAAACTTTAAAAAAAAAAACTTTTGTTTAAAATGAAAAAACATAATATCCATATACCATAAACGAAGGACTTTATTTTTCATCCTAAATTATTAAAACTGGTAGAGTATTATATTTATGTTTATCTCATGCGTGTTGCATGGGTCGTATGTATGTTTATATCAATTTTCATCATACTTTATGTAAAGTTATCATTATTGCATGTTAGAATAGTGTTTGTCTTTTTTTTTTTTTTCTTTTTTCTTCTTTTATGTATGACTCTCGTCGTGTACAATGATATTACTTTAAATATATTTCAAAATTTAGTATATGACATATGAATAGTTATCCAAGTAATATTCTTACCAACTATATGTGAATTTAATATCGGTGGGACAATTAATGCTTTTGTAAAATTGTATCTCTATATTTTTGAAAACATTTTTTCGAGACTCAAGATGAAAGTTTGGATAGACCATGATTATTTCATCCACTTTATTTCGTTCAACTCACCTACTTGATTGGTTATAGTAGATGCCACATTAGCGTAATCATTGTTTTGCTACCAAATAATTACGAGAATCACATATAACAAACAAGAAAATAAGAATAAATTTTAATTTAAAAAACCAAACTTTTATTCCAATTTTATACATAATATATATATATAGAAATGAAATGATATTTTAGATTAATTTCAATGGAAAAAAGAAAGAATAAGTTAGGCTGCTGAAATTAAAATAAAATATAAATTATAGAACTATAATAATAATTTGATTTATCAAAAGAGTTGATAACCGGTTAATTTTGTTGTCCCAAGTGTAGTAGTTTTTCTTACTCAATTTGTACTAAAAAAAAAAAAGAAAGAAGAGAATAATAGTCTGATTTTCTAAACTAAAATTTATAAATTTGATAATTTTCTCAAGTATAGTTACATTTAAATTATCATGGAGTGACTCAAATGGTAAAAAAGAGTATTAAAATACTTCAAGATTATGAGTTCAATTCATAATGACTCCGACAAGTTTACTTGAAATCTAAATATTGTAGGGTTAAGAATATATTCCATAACATTAGTCAACGTGCTGGTAAGCTAACAGTCACGAAAATTAAAAGAAAAAAAAAAATCCACACATTTATCATCATATCTCTGGAATGCCAACTCCACTGAAGCTTGCCAATGGCAACATTCCATTACATCATTTTTCCCTGCATCGCAAAAGGCTCAACTCCATCTTGAAAATTCTTCAACTTCTTACATTTCCAATGCGTAAACATTTTAATTTCTGTCATCTTCTTCCCGATTTTTTGGATTCTTCATGGTTCGAACAAATTGCAGCCAAAGACAATTTCCAGAGTTTCGCCGCCATTTCCCGCCCTAAAGCCGAAGCACATTTTCGCTAATGGAAACCCTAGCGTCCGAATCTGCCTTAGCGATGCCGATATCAGCGTAAGTGTTTCTCAGTGAAATGCTAGAACACTAATCTCCATTAGGTTCGCGTTTCATTTACTTGCTTAAGAATCTAGCGCCACCAGTTTCGGGTGATTTCTGTATTGTTCTGTTTCATATTGAAATTATTTGGTTCTACCATGTGTATTCCATTTGGCTTCATCAGTATTTTTGTTTAAATCATAACTTCAGTATCACATGGCTGACCATGAATTTTGAACATTACCAGTAATGGAAAACAAAGGGGGAAACGTTTGTAATGTTTTACGTTGTTATTAAATGCTATATGAAAAGTAGAGACTGTAGGGGTGAACATGGGTTGGGTTGGGTTGAAATTCAACCCAACCCAAATTTTTGGGTTGATCATTTTTCCAATCCAACCCAACCCTTTTATTTTTGGGTTGGGTTGGGTCATCGAGTCCAATAATAAATTATAAATTATAAATATCTTTTTATTAAATTAGTCCTACGTTATACATAAACAAAATAAAATCTTCAATCAAGGTAATGAAATGAATATAAATATACAATTACGGTTCATATAGAAGAATCCAACTATAAAACATAAAACAAATAGATAATTAAAACAAAAAAATAGATGACATAATTCGACTTCCATAAAACAAATATATAATTAAAACATTTATATAATTTGACTATATATTTTATCATAATATATAAATTATAAAGATTTGAAAAAATATTAAAGAATATAGGAAACAAAAATTCTAACAATAATAATTAAATAAAATAAATATACGCATATATAATTATGTTATAAGTAAAAATATATATTTTTAAATTAAATAATAATTTCGGGTTAGTCGGGTTAATTTTAGGTCAACCCTTGACCCAACCTAACCCAACCCGTCAAATTGGATTGGGTTGGTTCGGGTTATTTGGGTTTCGGGTTATTTGAACACCCCTAGTAGAGAGATTTTGTTCTAAGCACGAGTTCAATTCATACAGTATAGGAGGAGAATTGGTGGCACATGTGACAAACAACTTCGAAGGGAAAGCTCGGCACAAAAAAAAAATTGTAAATCGAAAAATTTATATGCTTTTAAGTTTTAACGGAATAGAATAGTTGTTTTGTTTGAACGTGGTGGATTTTATTTGAAACGAATTTTGAAATGTCTTTCAGATGTGGTTTCCTTTAATTTAGAGGAAATTCTGTCGAAATTTTTACAGAATTTTCATGCATGTTAGTAACTTCCCTAGATTAACCTTAGGTTACAGGCGGGGTCGTTACAGTGTAAAATGCATTTAGCTATTTGGAGTCGCTGGAAGTTTATTTGTATGTTTAACTGTTGGTTTACTTTCTTGTGACTGCAGTTGTTTATATGAAATTTTAAGGCATGCATGTTTCTGTATTTGGACAAGCGTATGTATTACTGATTAGATACTGTCGATAATTGTCTTGTCATAGGCAACAGATCCTTTGAAATCTGTAAATGGACTTTCCAAACATGAAACGGAAGGTATGAACCATAGAGAGCCTAAAATGTGAATATATGGCTGAGTTTTGTTCCATTCAATGAGCTTTAGATATTCGAATGTCATATTCTTGATTAAGATCTTAAGAATTATTATCCCATTGGCTCTCTCTTTTTCGTTAGGTTCAATGGAAAGGAATGAAAATCATCAAAGACATCCGCAAAAATCGAATGGGTATGACTGCTTGCCTTGCATACGTTTGGTTAATTCTAGGGCTACTACTGCTTTTATTGTTAAAGACAGTGGTGGCGAGACCTTCCTTTTGCTGCTGGAGCTCTCTCTAGTTTCTAATCGATGTTATACTAATTATTATTTTTTATATCCGTGTCTATCCGAGCCAACTTGGGTCACATACCGCTTAATCCTACATATCACCTAATTCATTTTAACCATCATGGAGACGCCTAGTGATCAAAGAGGGCCTTGAGGTGCTTAAGATGATGGTTCAATCCATGGTGGCCACCTATCTAGGAATTAATTTCTTACGGGTTTCCTTGACATCCAAATGTTGTAGGGTCAGGCGGTAGTCGAGGTGCATGCAAGCTGGTCCGGACAATCACGAATATTAAAAAAAAAAGTATACTTCATGCTGGTTGAAATAATTAATATTTTCTCAATCCGTAAAATTAAGTTTTTGAGTTGATGGGGTAGTTTAACATGATTCAACACAAATCGAAGTAGCAACCTGTTTAATCAAGGCTTCTCATTCATGCAGGGCTTGGGCACTGGAACATTCGTTGACAGAGGGTTGTCGTGGTTCACAATCAAATACAACTTCGAGTCTGAGGGGAAGGTTACTAGAAATTAAACATCTATGTTATTTCCTGTTGTTTCATTACATTGGTGTTATGCTCACAGTTAAATCATCTCCAGGCGTTTATGGCGATTGTTGGGTTCTGCTTAGGATTGCCTCTCTTGTTATTCGTTGCTGTACTCTGCTTTCAGCTTAAGACAGGTTATTCCCTTGAAAAGTAAGTACTTTTTATCTCACTTTATTGGCCTTTTCTTATTTATTTATTTATTTTTATTATTTTTAGTACACGACGTATTCGAATTTGAACCTCCTGACTTCAAGGAAATGAGTAGATGCCAACTATTGAGCTAGACTCATTTTGGCCAATAAAATATTGATCTTATGACATCTATAATGTACCATATATAAATTCAATTAAAAAATGAAACGACTTGTAATTAATTGATATTGACATCTATAAAATGAATCTTATATACATTTCAATTAAAAATGAAACAACTTGATACTTCATAAATAAGATTCAAATGAATGTGAAATGCGATTGATACATAATAATAAAATAATTAGGACCAACATAAGTTATATCATGAAGATTGATTAATAGAGATGAACTGAAGTTAGGAAAACAACCACCTTATTATAAATGAAAAAAGGATATGAACTTTATGTAAGCATTAAAGGCCCAGTGACAACGACACAAAAACAAATATTTTTCTTTCAACAAGAATCTTGCAAAATAAAAAACAAATACAAAGAAGAAACTTTGGGCATATCAATTGGTGATGAGAGATGCCAGCCATCTGTAGAAGAATTATTGAAGAGAAAAGTACAAAAATCAAGCTTAGATAATTCTAATGTAATTTATATTAGGAGTGCTAGTTATTCTTTTATATATACTTGGAAGAGTTTTTTTTTTTTTTTTTTTTTTTTTAAATTTTTTTTTTTAAAATTTTTATTTTTAAATTTTAATATCCACGAGTGTCCGGGCTAGCTTACGTGCACCTCAACTATTCTCACGAGACATACTACCTAACCCTTTAATATTTGGATGTCAAAAAAACCCGTAGAAAAATAATTCTTAGGTAGGTCGCTACCATTTATTGAACTCACGGTCTTTTGATTTATTAAGATCCTTTTGACCACTATGCTACTAAGGTGGTTTATATATTTGTTGAGTTACCTATTTGAGGTTTTATCTTAGAGGATAAAAGTAAAAGTTAGACGGGCGCCAATGCCAATTGTTGATAGGAAAGAGGCCTACACAAAAATAGAGTTAAATTTCAAGTTTAGTCCACCTTTCAATTTTATGTTTAGGAATTCTTTGAACTTTCAATTGTTCATCTGATAGGTCTATGAATTATTTGAAACTTCTAAATATTGATTTATCTATTTGATATATAGTTAAATTTTATGTTGAATATAAGTTGAACTTATACAATATCAAATTGAAAACTTAGAGACCAATAGAACATAAAATTGAAAGTTTAAGATCCTATTTAACATTTCTTTTTTTAAAGTTCAAGAACTAAATAAACACAAACATAAAAGTCTAAATTTGTATAATTTAACAAAAATATTAAAGTAAAGTAAGCATCTAACAGAAGTTCAACTGAAGTTGATCGATAGTTGGTGAGGGAAGCCACACTTAGAATGTGTGATTGAAATACATTAACTTCTAAACATTCAACTACAATGTATGTTTGCTTTTTGAGTCTTACAAGAGTAGGGGTGGAGGATTGAACTATCTTTTTTTTTTTTTTAGTAGATATTGGGAGAGAGGGGACAAATACCGATTCTTGGGATCGAACCTGTGACGATGGTATTGAACTGGTTTACAACCAAACAATGAAACCAGTACGCCACTAATCTATTCGGTGGGTGGAGGATTGAACTATCAACTTAGTTCTAATCCTCGATATTTAGCAGAATAATTCCTATTGATCCCACAACCATTAGGTCACTTATATATTAGAAACTATTTTATAAAAAGTGAAATAGTATAAATAATATAATATAATATAATAATTAGTAAGTTTAACTATATAGTTACAAAGGAAATTGCAAATGAAGTTGGAGACTTTTCCTTTACTCAAAATTCATAGAATCCATCAGTCTCCCATTCAATCCAGGATATTCCAATATCCCTTCCACACTGCTGATTTCTGCTGCAACTTGGCTTCCATTTAAACCATCAATTTCTCTCATTTTCCTCTCTTCAAAAAGATTATTATATATATTTTTTGAAATATGTTTTCATTGATTCTCTTTCACAACTGGGAAAAAAATTATCTCTGCTGCATAGCCCTAAGCTAAAAGTTTATATTTCATTTTCTCATTTTTTTTTTCGGGTTAGGATTAATTTTCACATATGGATAATTATTTTCTCTTTTGAAACTATTCTTTCTTTGAAATAGCTATACATTAACTTTTGAGTCTTAGAAAACTACCGAATTTAGGTGTTTTCGTTTTTCGTTTTTGGGGTCGTGGAATTTTTTGTTGTTTTCGAGAACGACCGAGTATGGCGAAGGAGGAAGAAGGAGAGAAATTGATGGTGATCCAAGATGGAAGCAGAAAGTTCAGTGGGAATACAGCAATGGGAATTGAATGGGTGCTGAGAAACTATCCATTTAAAAAGGGAGATGAAATAAAATTGCTAGTTGTTCTTCACCAGGTTAATAATCCTAGTATGTATGCTTTGATGGAAGCTCTAATGTGTAAGATTTCAGTTAAACTATTTTTTCTTCTGCCAATTCTTTCCCAAATAATTCAAGGGAAGGCCATTTATTTTCATCCTATTTATTTTTTCTTTCTTGTCTCTAAGACTTTTTTTTTTTTTTTTTTTCTTTCCTTCTTTTGGAGTTGGTAGCTGAAGTGATCTTATTGATGCGTAAAATTAAAAGAATAGCAAGTTCAACTATAAAGTTACCCAATGACATAAATATGCTAATAAACTTGCTTCTTAAGGAAAGAGAATTGCTTGTTTAGATATTTTATTTGGTCTGAGTTTGAGGCTTGAGCATTTTGTAGCTAAGTTTAAGTGTTTGATTAATGACTCTGCAAAGTAAAAAAGGATGATAATCAGGAGGTTGAGATTTGAACTTATGACTTCTTTATCGTGCACACACATGTTGAAATATTATTCTGGTTGGTAATACTATTTTAATCTTTGTACTTTTATCTTTTGTTCAGTTTGGTTCCTCTATAATCAAAATGTTCATTTCGATCTTTTTACATTTAGTTTTTGTCTATTTTAGTTTCAATACTTTTGAAACTCCTTTTAAAAAGTAAGAGTTTTGTTCATATCTCATTTTTTCGATCAGAACTTCAACGCTTAAATTTCCCAACATGTGCTAACTTTGTATAAATTTTTTTTGATTGTGTGGAATTTGTGTATATATATAATATTGGATAAGAGAATTTATGATTGAATTTTGTAAACACAAACCAAATAGTCGTTTATTGTTCTTCGTATTACTAAAACGACGTTGTTTATTGTTCGTTTTGAGCAGTGGGACACAAGCAGCGCATGGATTCCAGCTCCATGATAGGGCTGAACAACAACTTGATAGAAAAGGAAATCGCACAGAAAAGAGAAGAATACAACAACAATGAAAGAATGCATGAAATTCAGGATCTTTGTGAACTCAAAAAGGTCTGTAAATTCATTTGCTCTTTAAAAATTTCCCTTTTGAAATGTGCTAATGGTAGTTTGTTTTGTATTGATTCGAATCAAATTTTTTGTATCTTAACTTTTAATTTTGTGTTTAATAGGTTTCTAAATTTTAAAAATATCTAATCGGTCATTTTTTTGAGGAGTGATTGGTCTCTGATTTTTTAAGTGTGTAATAAGTTTATCTATATTCATTCTTATATATAAATTAACGGTTAATTTTATTTAACATTTAATTTCTTGTCTTTAGAAACCTAAACTTTCAATTCGGTGTTTGTAGATTCGTTAAATTATAGAAAGTCAAATAGGTCAAGAATCTATTTGATACAAAAGTGAAAATTCAGGAATTCATGGTCACAAAATTGAAAGTTTAAAAACTTGTAGTCATTTTTTAAAGTGTACGAATCTATTGAACACAAAGCTTAAAAATTAGAGATTTATTGTTATACAATATTGGATGCTGAAGAAGATTCTTGATCATATACTTTGCTCCTAATTGGTTAAGTAAGATTTTTTAGATTATACACATTTGTTCAAGATTGTTAGAAAAATTTGAATATATATTTGTAATATATATTAAGCATGTAAATTGGATTTGGTTTAATAGAAATTTTGTTGAAATTTTGTTAGATAAGGTTCAAGGTGGACGTTCATGCAGGGCCTTCTCCAAAGAAAGTTGCTCTTGAAGCTGTTATAAGTTACAAACCAACGTGGGTTATCCTTGACAGGTGAACCTCAAGCAAATTTTGGCTTTCAACATTTTATTTATATATAATAACAAAATTTATGGCACGAAAGTTTGAATCCACATTTTTAATACATTATTTAACTCAATTTATTATTATTATTATTATTTTTTAGAGAATGAAGTAAAAAATAAGATTAGGATTTGATATTATTAATTCCTCGTTTCCTAGAGTTTGAAAACATGATAAGATTAGAGCTTCAAATATTTTATTTCTTGTCATGATTTCTATGTTGTCATTTAAACTCGACTATAGTCAAGTGAAGTAAGGTTCTTGACTTATTAAGGGTGAAAGAAACAAATTTGCTTTTAAGAGACTAATTTGATCGATGAATTTTTATAAACATTTTGTTTGATGGTCCACTTTCAAATATTCCTTTTTACCTCTAGATTTGATACAAAAATCTATTGTAGTGTTCTAATCCATTTTGAGTTTTTCATGGTAATTATACCTAAATCAATGCAGATTCAAATATTTTGTTTTCTATCTTTAAACTTTACGTGAAAGTTTTTTTTTTTTTTTTAATTAAAAATTTTACAATTCAACAAGAGGTAAGAGATTCAAATATGTAACTTATTGATTATCAAATTATATATCATGCCGGTCGAGTTGAGCTTTAGTTGACAATTACCATCTTACTATTAATTAACTTTAAATTTCTACCCCAAGCCATGACTATCAACCTATTAATATCAATCTCAAAATAAAAAACAAAAGTTGCTCATTAATTTTGTTGACTACATTAGAGTACAGCAAAATTTGAAATAGTCATTTATGTAAAATGATATAGTTTGTATATGGACAGGCATATGAAGAGATATAGAAAGTTCTTTTTAAAGGGACTAAATTGCAAAATTTCAAGAATGAAAAGTGACCATACAGTTCAAGAATTGAGAGGAAAGTTGAGATTGGAATATAAAAGTGAGGAGAAAAGGGAATTGGCTAAACCCCTCGCTCCAAAATCCTCTTCTTCTCAATTTAGTTATGCTGAGATGATACCAGGAAGCCCTAATCAACATGAACTTTCTCCAACTAGTAACTCTCTCCTCTCTCTCTAGCTCTTTTATTTTGGTTCTTGGAAACAAATAAATTTGCATTTCTTTTAATTCCACAATACTTTGGATGGATGTAGATTCAAACCATGATCTTCTGTTTATTAGGATGATCAATTGAGTTATGCTAAATGTCTTTAAAGGATGGCGCGGTGGTCGAAGACTTGAGTTTTGAAGGTGTGCTCCTCTCAAGTTCTCATGTTTGAGACTCACTTGTGACATTAATTTGTAAACTAGGGATGGGCGTGGTTATCTCAAGGTATAGTGGAGTGAGACTCTAATTTCTCGGTTTCAAAAAAAAAAAGAAAAACATGTAACATGTCATACGCTTTGGCTCACTGCCCTCACGAGATTGTTTCTCCCCCAATGGAGGAAAAACGCATCTTGCTAAGGGAATATGTCCATACAACCGATGTGGGATTCTCCTATCCCACAGAGAGATTATTTTGAGGGGTTAAAAATGAGTTGTTATAAAATGAATGACTAGACATACATGATTAGAAATGAATGATTGGTTTAAATTATTAAAAATGAGTAATTTAAAGGGAAATTGTGCTGGATAGTCCAATTTCACAAAATAATTACAGATCTAGGCAAATTTGAATTTTTTTGCATCCATAGTCAAATATACAACATAATTAATACTTATTGTACAATATAATTTATGGTATTAATATAGTATTTTGTATTATTAATATAGTGTTATGTATTATTAATATAATATTATATTTTATTAGTATAGTATTGTGTATTAATATAATATTATGTATTAATTATATCGTACGGTATGACTATGATTGCTATTTTTTTTTGCTGCCTAGTTTAGTAAATATTTTTTCAATTTGGCCTATTCCTAAAAAAATCCCTAATTTAAAATGAATTATTATTTTAAATGATTACGATAGTTTGTTTATGGAGTTGTAAAAGCTAATTTGTAATACCTGTTTGTTTTCGTTATACAAACATCCCATAGAAACAAAATTATAATTTTAGAGTCTAAATTCTAGACTTTGAATGGATGGACACTAAATTCTAATTTTAATTCAACTATGTGGACAAGATTTATAATTTAACCTTAAAAAAAAATATGGATGAGCACAACCTATAATGTAAATCAATTGGATTAATCTCATCTTAGGTTAAAATTTAATTTTGGGCAATTTGGATACAGAAAAAGACGCAGAAGAATCAGACATCTTCGAAATCGAAGCAACGCTCTCGC
>JBBMKA010000003.1:6631527-6646746 GCA_037833695.1 Sechiopsis laciniata | reverse complement strand
CTTCCGACAACAGATTTAGCTACTCATAACAACGGAATCCATATTTGCATAAAAATAAAAGATGGAGAACATGCTTGAGCGGAAATGAACTTGTGTAAATTAGACGAAAAACAATAAAAATCAAAATGCTTAAATATTGTATTGCTTGAAAGTTCCAGGGAACACCGGGTACAAAGTTTGCTGAAGCTAATAAACTTAAACTACAGACTAAGTTAATCTCGGCAAAGTGACTCCGTCGGGCAAACTCCAACGGAACAGGGAAAAGTTGGTAGAAAAAGAGCTGAAAACTTAGAGAGAAAAATCTTCCAAAATTATCTATCCCCCTCAAATGGAGAGAGCTCTTTTCTTATATAGGCTTCTCGAAATCCCACTGAAATCCTGCTGACCTTCTGCTGAAAATCCTCTCTACAATTTACTGGTTCAGCTACCCATTTTTTCGGATGTCACAGAGTTGACTCTAGAAACGGTTGAGAGGAGTTTCGGGGCCACAGATCTTTGCCACGCGTCCTTGGGTTAGATATTTTCTTGTATGGTCAGAACGTGGTTGTCGCAGCGGCGAACTTTAGTTGGTTTCTTTGTCTGGTCCGGAGGGCTTCGTCTTCGCTGAGGCGTGACGGTAAATTCCATCTGCTTTCGCCAAGCTGAAGGTACCTGCGGCGAGACACGAGCATCAAATTCGTTTGACAGGGAAACACAAGCATATTTCGCTACATTTTGCTTCAACTTTTTTCTTCCAGGCTTTTGTTCACTATTTCGTTTAAAATGTTTATTTCAGCGAAACTCTATACTTCACTATTTGAATTCAACATTTTCTTAATTAAATCTCTTAATTTAAGCTATTTTAACTCTCACTTCTTGAGAGTTATAAGATTGCCACTTATGTAAAATGATATAGATTTGATATCAACAGGCATATGAAGAGAGATAGAAAGTTCTTTCTAAAGAGTTTGGATTGCAAAATATCAAGAATGAAAAAGGACAACACAGTTCAAGAGTTGAGAGGGAAATTGAAATTGGGATTGGGATTTGAAAGAGAGGATAATACAAAGAAATTTAATTATGCTGAGATGATACCAGGAAGCCCTGATCAACATCATCTTTCTCCAACTAGTAACTCACTCTTTCCCTATCCCTTTTTTTTTTTTTTTTTTTTTTATGTGTCCAAATGTATTGATCATATAATAATTTAACGATCAACCATTTTTTTTTCTTTACAAATTTTAAATCAAAGAGATATTAATAATAATAATTATAAAGGATTGAACTGAAAACTAAAAATTTATGGATCAAATTTATAATTATACCAAAATTTGGTATTCAATTTTGGGCTTCATTTCATTCTGATCATTCTATTAAAAAGCTTTTATCGAATTTTATTAAATAATAATAATAGTTTCATTGAAGACACAATACTTTCAAATTTTGTAGAAGGGTATATTTAGCCTTTTATAATATAAAAACTAGCACTAATTAATAATGTAATAGTATTACTAATTGGATTCATAAAAAAACAATAGTATGACTAATTTGAAGTTTTATTAAAACTATCGAAACAAATTTAGACGAAAATATAGGATCAAATAAAATAAATTTACATTTTTTGAGCGAAATGAAATAAAATATGGGGAAAATATCTTTTTAGACAAAAAACATTTTAATAATAATAATCAATTTAAGTCCTTGATATAACAAAACTCCATACCTAATTTAAGTGATGACCACTATAAATTGAATTCATATATTTTTTTTAATCTTTTTAAATCCATCTCGACTATTAGGTCACGTCAATTTATAATATACAAAAAAAGTTATTTTAATTTTATCTTTATTGAAAGGACAAGAATTAGATATTGAATAAATTTGAGCAAACTTTACTCTAAATTAGGTTCCGTTTGATAACTATTTGATTTTTTGTTTTTGAATTTTGAAATTTAAATTTATTTAGATTTAAATTTCTTACAATGTATTCCATTTTTCTTAAGAAAGTATGTGAATAATGACTAAATTTCAAAAATAGAAAGAAGCTTGTGCAATTTTTTTTTTTATCTAAATTTTACTTTGGTTTCTTAAACTATAAATAAGATGTAGATAATGTTAAAAAAAAAGGTAAGATATAGATATTAAAAAAATATATGATAAAATAATTATGTTAAATTTAAATTTCAAAAACAAAAAATAAAATAGATATGGTCTTTAACTTTTGGTTAGAAGGTTCATTTTTTCAAAGAATAATTCACATGATCAAGGATAATCAAGAGGTCATAAAATTTAGTTACTTCAAAAATAGAAAGAAAAAAAAATAATTATTGCGCCGAGAAAAAAGAAAATCCTTTACGTTCAAAATTTACTTTTGGGCAAATTGGATAGAGAAAGAAGCAGAAGAATCAGACGTGTTCGAAATCGAAACAACGCTTTCGCAATGGCGCCGCAACAATAACGAGAACAAATCGAAATCTTCGATCCTGAACGTTCCAACGCCGAAAGAGATTTCTTCAGTAGAATCTTCATCATCTCCTCCATTCTCGATTTCCGAGGATTTCAAGATCTCCGCCTGTTCGATTTGCCAAATCCGGCGCCCATTCGTTGGATGGAGGAGGGATTTCACTTACGCAGAGCTTCACGCGGCTACAAATGGATTCTCGGAGAACAATTTCCTTTCCGAAGGTGGATTTGGTTCGGTTTACAGCGGTGAAATCGATGGGATTATGATCGCTGTGAAGCAACATAAACTTGCTAGTTCTCAAGGGGTGAAGGAATTCATGTCTGAGGTTAATGTTCTAAGCAAAGTCAGCCATGAGAATTTGGTGATGCTTTTGGGCATGTGTAGTGAAGCAACTCATAGGCTGCTGCTTGTTTATGAGTATGTCTGCAATGGTTCCTTGGAGAAACACTTGTCAAGTAAGGATTTCGTTATGAAGTTTTGTTGTTCTTTTTAAAAAACTGTTATCGGTAATACTTCTGTTATCTTGTTTCTTAGAAATGTTTTTGAAATCGTATATGAATCATGGAAAAAGTTATCTAGGGTTACTTGTTTGGTATTTGGTTTGTGAAGAAGTTGATCAAAGTTCTATGTTCTCATTTCTAATCTTGCGTATTACAGATCATGTGTTATAAGGATTAGGTATTTTTATTTGGATAAGAGACAATTTCGTTAATGATATGAAATTGCAAAATTACAAAATATTGGACAATCCAGTTATAATAGAGATCTACAGCTATTACTAAGAGAATCAAAACTATAATCATAAAATAGCGGAGATGTTTTACACGAAGATACCACCAAATAAGTAATATTTTCAATGAACCGCTCAATAGGGGTAGCTTTATTTTTGAAGATCCTACGATTCCTTTCCAGCCACATGTTCGAACAGTAAGCTATCGATTATTATGGATTAGGTGTTATGTATCTTAGTATCGTTTGTATGGATTTTATCTACAGTTTAGGCTTCGGGTGATGATTTTAGTAATCCTCTTTTGAATGTTTAAGGCACTTGTGTATGTTTGATAACTCTTCATGTTTCACTATTTGGATTTTTATTGAGCTTATTTATAAATTATATGTTTGATCTCAACTATAGAGCAATCTGAAAATCATTTCTGAAAAAAATGTTGAGTTAAGCTTTTATTTTCCTTTTTTTTTTCTAACAAAAGAAAAGCAAGAATTTTAATGCTATTATCAAATGCATTATTATGTCTTTTTCATAAGGGAAAGAAGAAACAAATATTTTTTAACATAAAAATGGAACCAAATAGATGAGTAATATTATCATACAGTACAGAAAACATGATATTTGTTGTTGTTGTATGTACTTTTATTAGTTTTTTGAAAAGGAAATGACTGTTATATAATTTTAGTTTTCTTTGTAAATCTAAAGTAGTAGTTATCAAAGATAGTTGGATCAATCCCCTCTTTTTGGTGGAATTTATGCAGGAACTTCCAAGGAACCTCTCAGTTGGGAAAAGAGGATGAATATAGCTAGAGGAGTTGCTAGTGGCTTACAATATTTACATGCAAATAACATTATCCACAGAGATATGAGTCCAAATAATATCCTCATAACTCATGATTATGAGTCGCGGGTAATAACTTCCTGCCAGAGTTCCTTCAATAGTTCCTCTAGCTTATGTTTGGAATACTGTGGAGCTTTTAAACTCCTTAAAATTATTAAATAAAACACTGGAATTTTGGAATTCATTTGAATTTATAGATCTACATCAATAATTAATAATTCAGTTAAACAGTTCTGCCAACAAGAATATAGTGCTAATGGCATGACGTATGACCTAGTAACCAAGAGGTTACGGGCTTAAGTCCCCCATCCTCGAATGTTTTTGAATTCAAAAAATTCAGTTAAAAGGTGCTGATTCTTTCTTACATTCAGCTAGGAGATTTTGGGCTAGCAAGAACTCAGTATGAAGACTCTGCAGAGACGGGGGTTGTCGGGACATTGGGATACTTGGCACCAGAGTATGCAGAATTTGGCAAAGTGTCTACCAAGACTGATGTTTATGCTTTTGGCGTGGTCTTATTACAGCTTATTACTGGATTGAGGACCACGGACATGATATTTGAAGGAAGAAGTCTTGTGGGCTGGGTAAGTAATAAACTCTTTTCTAAAATATTTTGATCAGCTCCTGTCGTATTCTTAAAGGAACTATCTTATCAAAACTTTTACGCCAAATGTAACAAAGCATAATGCATTATTAAGCTGATAATGATTATAACTGATCAGTATTAGACCCTGATATTCACCTTTTTAGTTCCAAGTAATCAGAATGGTAAGTAAGAGAGATTCACTTAATCTGAATGAATGCACATAATTTATCTCTTGTATAGAAGTTCTGTTGCCATAAGCAATTTCATCAACCCCAAAACAATGAGAAATGAACTTGAAGAGGTTTTTACTTCACTAAAAGTAAAGGGCTACTAACAATAAGTTGGCTTTAGTTATCTTATTCAATATTTCAAAGTTTAATGTCAATGTTAGAGCCCCTTTGACTTCAATGAAACTTTCGAATTTGAAGCCAGCTTTTGAAAATTAGGGCATCTAACCATTTCATAATATATGGGTTTTTTTTTAATACCATATTTTCATTGAGATAGAAATGAAAGAATACATGGGCATACAAAGTCCACAAAAAGGAAGGGGATGAAACCTACAAAAACAACTTCCAATCCAACAAGATTTGACCATACACTACACGTAGCTATTTTATTCTAATGCACTCTAATGTCAATTCACCGTAATTATTAATTTATTTGTTTAAAATCTTGTCTCTCGAGTTCAGGCCTTGGGACGGACGTGGGTGGCCCTGGGTATGTAGTGGGGCGAATCTCCGATTCCCATTGATTTTTAAAAAAACAAAAAAATCCACACAATAAAAGATCGTAACTTGTAAGTATCCAAGTTTCTTTCTTTTGAATGGTTGTGTAGGATAGATGCCTTAATTTAGTGTTATTGAATATAGTTGTATTAGTGTTTCTATTGATAATGACGATTCTTGCAATTATTTAAGAGTTATGTAAGATGATAAGTAAGCATAATCTTGATTCATATAAATCCGACTAGAAGCCCAAAAATGGAACATGTTCTCATTTGCTGCAATCTGCTTGAGTGAGTATCAGTATGTTTGCTTATGTGTTGTTTTGTTATTTTAGGCAAGACCATTGCTTAAGGAAAGGAACTACCCTGATTTAATAGATCCAAGAATAGCAGATTGCCACGATTTCTATCAACTCTTTCAGATTGTCCATGTAGCAGAGCGATGTCTGAGCAAGGATCCTCGCAAGAGAATATCTATGAGTAAGGTGAACACTCCCGCCATGTATTTTCAATTTCATATGTTTATTTGTAATCTCCTCTGTATTGTTTATGTTTAGGCTCCGTTTGATAACCATTTGATTTTTCATTTTTAGTTTTTGAAGTTTTAGCTTGTATTTACTCAAATTCTCTACATATGGTTTTGTTTTTCTTTAATGATAAAAAATTATTTGAAACTATTTTTTTTTAGCTTTTAATTTTTGGTTGGGTTTTCAAAATAGAAGTAAAATGTAAATATCAAAGTAATGAAAAGTATATGTTGGAGTAGTAGTTTGTAAGCTTAAATTTCAAAAAACAAATGATTACGAACTAGGCCTTAATGTTCACAATTTTGTTTTATGTGGCTAGTCGCGTGCATCTTGTTTCTTGGATCAAGTATGAATTTATACCACGCGGTCCATGCATACAGTCTAGCCAGTCTTATATATCTAACTTTTAGGTCATGATTTTAGAAAATTTAACGTGGGTTTTTGGCAATTTATTCCAACCAAAATATTTTTTTTATATATATATATATATTTTAGTATTTTACTTTATTTGATAATTATGATTTTTGGTTTTAGTTTTTGAAAATTAAGTTTATTGATGCTACTTCCATTTATGAGTTTCTTTGTTTTGCTTCTTTTTACAAATGTTATTAAAATCTATACCAAGTTTTAAAAGCTAAAGAAAATTGTTAAAAACTTTGTTTTTGGAATTTGGCTAAGAATTCGACCTTATGAAAGATGAAACTTATTGTGAAAAAAACAAACACGATTTTCAAAAACAAAAACACTAAGGTCCCGTTTGATAACCATTTTATTTTTAGTTTTTGGTTTTTGAAATTTAAGCCTACGACAACTACCTTATAATATATTTTTTCTTACTTGAATGTCTACATCTTACCTATATTTTTAGAAACCAAACCAAAATTTGAAAAAAAAAAGTAGCTTCCAAAAGCTTGCTTTTGTTTTGAAATTTGGTTAGTATTCACATACTTTCTTAAGAAAAGATAACTATATTGTAGGAAAGATGGAAACACATCGTAGGAAATTTGAGTAATATAAGCTTAAATTTCAAAAACCAAAAATAAAAAATAAAAAATAAAATGGTTATCAAACGGGTCCAAATAATTACCAAATGCGCCTAACAAATTTGAATGAAGTAAATTGGTTCAATTGTAACTTCCACAATTTTAGACCATGCAATTTGAGAGTCATGTCTCTTTCGTTAGCTTCTCTCCATTACAAACATTACTTTATGCAATAGTTCTCACTACTTAAACTCCAACTAGGGGCAAAATTCTACGATTGACTGGAGTGGAGTGAAAAACTATAGGGGTAAGTTAAAAATTACATGAATAACAAGATTTTCATATTTTCTAGTTTTTCCTCGTAACATATTATTTTTTGTCCCTCTGCTTTGTCCAGTGATTTGTTAGTAACATATTATTTTTTGTTGAGATATTTCTTGAACAGTTTGATGCCCCACCGAAATAGAAAATTGGGTATATGCTCATGCTTATGTATTTGAACCTATTATGTAATAAGGTTTTATGACAGTGCACCATATAAATTCTCTTAAAACCCTAGTCTCAGTTGATCGACATTTTGAATGTTTATCTCCTAAAGTAATAAAATTGTTCTCATCTGTTCGTGAATGTAGCTAATGCACCGTTAGTAAACCACGTAATTCTGTGTTCTTTTACATTTTTACTCTTTTTCGTGTGATTGTTATTGCCATTTTCATAACATTATTTATTTCATATATGTAAATAGGTACTAGAATACTTCAATCACGTAATGGATGGTGGCCCAATATGCAACAGAAGGGACTTTTCTCCAGCAGAATGATAATACACACCCAATGTCTTCAAATTACTCGGTGACACTCCGACCAATAAACGACTGCCAGGTAAATCCAATCTTCCTGGAAACCACTCGGAAATTAATCTCTAAATAACAGAGAAACCGAGATAATAGGACAGATATTATGTGTTGTTTATGAGCTAGGATATTTCGAACATATTATACTCGAGAAGTGTTTTTCTTGTTTGTTATACTGTTTCAATGTGGCATTTAAATGGTTCCAAATTGCTTCATCTGCTTACATATTTGATAGCTGTGGATATGAGGATCTCAGAATGAAATTTGTCATTAGACTGTTAACTTTCAACTCATTCAATCATTTTGACTATTTTATATACATGTTCTCTCATTTAATGCCAAAATGAGATTTTTTTCTCTATCCTTTTTTAGCTTTCGACTTCGTCTTTCCACTCATTTTCATGTTTTGTACAAAGAAGCATGTTTTGAAAGTGTGAAGGCGCTCTTTTGCCATAAAAGAAAGCTTATATCAACTAGATAAAAGATGTTTATGGTCTCTGGCGCGACAGTCGAAAGCTTGGATTTTGAAGACGTGCTCTTTCAAGGTCTCAGGTTCGAAACTCACTTATTATATTAATTTGTTAATATCTTCAGTGCCTGACCTAAGGACGAGTGTGGCTACCCCGGATATAGTAGAGCAAAACTTTGGTTTTTCGGCTAAAAAACAAAAAGATGTTATGAGTGGAGTTAAATAAAGTTTTACACCTTGTAAAAGTATTTCACTTTGTATCCAATGGTTACTAGGGGACAAATAAATTTTAAGATCTACATCCAACGATGCAAAATTGTATATTTCATGGAAGAGTCGGGTTTGGGGTAGGGTGGGGTTTGGTGAACTCCCCACCTTACTTTGGGTGAATGATTTTTAAAGATGGGTTTAACAAAATAAACCAATCGAAAGAGTTGATGACGTGTTGATTTCAGTGTGGTATATTTGTACTAAATTAAGAGAAACAAAATAAACCTTGGTTTTAACGGTATATTTGTTTTTCTGTATTACTGATTCGATGGTAGGGGCAATTTTTTTTTTTGGAATAAAAATCGAGCTTTGATTCAGATTAAAATGAAAGAAATATCGAATATACTAAAAAAAAAAAAGAACACAAATAAGTTAAGGATATGGAACTTGCACAATGGCTTCCAATCCAACAGGACCAACGAGTAATTGGAGATGGATTAGTTCTAATGGTTTATCAATTTATGCTGGTTAAACTCTCATCTTTGGCAATTGCAGAGCTTTAAAAAAAAAAAAAAATTATTAAGCGGATAGTGGTTGATAGAATTTGAAGTTATATATACATATATATACATACATATACATACATACATATATATACATACATATGTACATATACATATACGTATATACATATATATATACGTATATATATATATATTAAAGAGAAGAAGCTCCCCCTTTTCCATGATGTCAACTATGTAACACTTTTGGTGTTGCACATCTCTCTTTTTTTTTTTTAACTTTATATTTATTACTTAATTCTTACTAAAAGAAAAGATACATTCCTAGTTTAGCTCATAAAATTTTTATTGGTTGCAGTTTGATCATCCATTTAGTTAACTCGTCAAAATAATGTCATTTTTTTATGAAAATAAAACATTTCATTGATAAATGAAATTTGGAGTACTCGACAAATTAAAAATGCTCAATGGACTACTATTTTTACGCCATATATAAACACAAGTTAGAATAATCTCAAAAAAAAAAAAATCCAATCAAAATTGTTAGAGCCAAAACAGACGACTTAACCATTTTGTCATGATATCAAGAATTTTATGAACTACATCCAAAGGAAATATACAACGTAAGAAAATTGTTAGTACCCACCATTAACACCTTCTTTTTTAAGTTCAATGACAGTTAGAATAAGGAGTTAGAAATTCAAACATATGATCTCTTGATCATTGACACACATACGTCAGTTGAGCACACATAAATTAAGTCATTTATTCACCTTTTTTTTAAATGTCAACCAGGTTATGAGTTTAATTCTGCCACTTTAAAGTTGTTGAATAAAAAAGAATCAATGGTAGAAATGAATAGAAACAAAAGAATCATTCTCAACCTTTTTATTGGTATAAATACAGCCTATCTTTTGCTACATATAATCAATAGTGGGTGTTACAACTTACAACATACCAGGATGAAAAACTGTATGGCTATAGTTCACCAATAATCTCCACAAGAACAAGTTCCATTTTTGAAATGGTGAAATCTATGCATATCTCTCACAATGATCTCCCTTCCAGTCACAAGTGAAATATACTTGGTTGCATTGTGGCAATCTCCACACACTCGTAGGTTCTTTCGTATGTGTATCGTAGTGCCAGGACTGGTATTTAAAAGACCGAAAGCGATGGCGAGCTTCTCACTATGGCTATTGAGAAGCTGCTCCTGAACGTCGTCTTCTACGTCATGAATCGAGTTAGTATCAGGCACATAGCCAGCTGCCTTGATTTCATCCCCAAGTTCCTCAAGAAAGGCATATATTCTCTGGGATTGTGGATGGGTTGTGCTACCTGAATGGAAGGAATGGATCTCATTTCTCAGTTCCACCAAGCTGCAACCAGGAGTCTTTTGAAGTCTTTGCTTCTCCATTGTTTTTCTTACTTCAGCTACCTTGCCCCACTTTGAAGCTGAAGCATAAATATTTGCAAGCAAGACATGGTAGCCACCTTCATTAGGGTTCAACTCAAACAGTTTGTTGGCTGCTTTCTCTCCCAATTCAACATTTTTGTGAATTTTACAAGCACCCAACATCGCACCATATACCGTAATCCCTGGACTAACAGGCATCTTTTCGATAAAATCCCATGCCTCCTTGATCCTACCAGCTCGACCAAGAAGGTCGACCATAGCGCCGTAGTGATCCATCGAAGGCTCTATTCCATAGTCTTGTTTCATGCTCGTGAAATAACAGAGTCCTTGTTCCACCAGACCCGAGTGACTGCAAGCAGAGATAACGCATAAGAATGTTATGTCATTTGGTTCCACTGTTCCCTGTTGCATTTTGTCGAAAAGGTCTAGAGCAGCTCTTCCTAGTCCATGTGTCCCATACCCATCTATCATCGCATTCCATGTTATGACGTGCCGGTCATCGATCATGTCGAAAAGCTTTCTCGCCATAAGAACCGCTCCGCATTTTGCATACATGTCGACAAGAGCGGTCATTACGAAAACGTTTTTGTCCAAACACGATCTAATAACTAGTCCATGAATCCACTTCGCTTGGCGAGTAATGGATAAGTCTGCAAGAGCAGGAATCACACTTACCATCGTAAATGAATCGGGTTTTATACCTATAGATTGCATCTCACAAAAACAATTCAAAGCCTCACTCGCTCTCTCATTCTGAGCATAACCCAATATCATTGCATTCCATGAAACAAGTGTTTTTCTCTGTAAGCTATTGAAAATATCAGAAGCAATCTCAACTCTTTTGCATTTAGAATACATAGAAATCAAAGAGTTCATAACAGAGATATCAGAACCAAGATTCAACTCATCCACAAACTTATGAACAAACTTCCCTCTCTCAAGATCACCCAAGTCAGCACAAGCATGCAAAGCTTCCATAACAGTTACATTGGTTGGCTCTATCCCTTCATCCAACATCTTCTCAAAAATAGCAATAGCCATTTCTGGTTCACCATTTTGCACATATCCATCCATCATGGAATTCCATGACACAACAGTCTTCTGATCCATTCCATCAAAAATCAACCTAGCTGTCTCCACTAAACCACATTTTGAATACATATCAACCAAAGCAGTTGAAATATTAACAAGCTTTGAAAACCTAGCTCTAATTGTATACCCATGAATAGATTTCCCCACCGTTAAAGATCCAATATCAGCAATAGCAGGCAAAACAGTAACCAATGTAATAGAATCAGGCCTTTGCCCTTCATCTTGCATCCTCAAAACCAAATTCAATGCCTTATTTGCAAACCCATTTTGAGAAAACCCAGCTATAATAGTATTCCAAGACACCAAATCTCTCTCAGGCATTCTGTCGAACATCTTACACGCATCATCAATTTTCCTACACTTAGCATACATATTCACAACGCCAGTCATCGCAAACACATTCCCCCCAAAAGAATTCGTAATCAACTGCCCATGAATCTCCCTACCCCTCTTCAAATCCGCATTATCGCCACAGATTTTCAACAAATAAGTAAAATTATACACCACCGGCTTAACGTAATCGTACCTCATCCGACAGAGAAACGCAATAGCGACCTCCAACGACGAATTCTTCGCATACCCTTTCAGCATGGTGTGGTAAAGGGCGTCGAGCTTGTCTTCGATCGGCTCGAAAACACGAGCGGCCTCGTTGATTGCGCCATACTTGGAGAACAAGCTGACGAGCTTGGTCTGGAATAAGTGCTCGTTGTAGAGGCCGTTTTTGATGACGAGTGGGAGGATTTGGTGAAGCTCTTTCATGGAAGTGCAGAGCTCGAGGAGAACGGCGGCTGGGTGCTTGTAGACATGGGAGGGAATGTGGGTTCTTTGTGAAAGAGGAGATGAAGAAATGGAGGTGGGTTTTAATGGAGTTTGAGTTTGAGGTTTGGCTATGGCGATTTGTGGAAGAGAGATTATGGGAAGTAGCTGCGAGCTCATTTCCCCTTTCTCTCTATCGGCTTCTCTGTATAGGACGCTATGGTTTGCAGTTTTTCATTTCATTTAATTTTGAAACAACAAATATCTTAGGAGGTGTTTGGCAACGGAATAAAGATTTGACACGGTGGTTTTCAGGAATGGTATAAAATATAAAAAATTAGTGTTCGAGGTACATCGTATGACAAAGAGTATAATGAATGTTAGTATTTGGAGTGCAGGCATAAATGAGAATCTACTGGAAGTTATTGTTTGGAGCTATTTCCCGTATATTTTCTTAGGTTTTTTTTATTTTTTTTTATTTTATTTTTTATGTAAGTGTTTGACATAGTTTACACTCATTTCAACTATTGTAACCAGATGAATTGTTTAATCCTACTATGTTTGATTGTTAAAAAAATACATAGATAATTAATTCTTAAATAAGTAGCATTTTTGTGATTCCTTGAGGTTTTGTATGGTTTTTTTTAATTATTTTTTATAATTATGGTTTTTTTTTTATAATTATTTTTTAAAAATACTTTATCACCTTTTTAATATAAATTTTAGAAGTATGTTAGTATGTGTTTGATAATCATTTTAAGGTTTTTGGTCTTTGAAGACTAAGTTGATTTACCCATAACTCGTATCTCATGTTTTCTAAAACTAAGTCACAATTAAAAAAAAAAAAAAAAAAGAAGTGTAGTTTTAAAAATGATGATTTTGCATGTATAATAAAAAGTGATAAAATATTTTCATCTATAATACAAAATCAAAACTAATTCATTTGTAGGAAAAAATATAAATTGAGTTTTATCATCAATAGAATTTAATAAGTGATAGAGTTATATTATTGGTTGAATTTTATCACTGGTAGAATTCAATTAGTCGTATACTTATTCTATCACTGGTTGAATTCGATCATTGATAAAAATCAAGATAAAAAATAATGTGTTATAGATGAATTATTTTAGAAATTATGCTGCAAATATAATACAATAGGTAAAATGTGTTGTTGAAGGTAAATTTCCTTAAAAAAATTTGTTTATTATTTACATTGTTTGAATTCATATGTTTTTTTTTTTTTTTGAAGATATGAAAATTATGATAAAATCAAAATCAAAAATCAATTTTGGTTAACAATTATGACCTTAACAATTTACTTTTAGTTCAACAATAAATGAAGATGAAATTTTGAACGCATGACTTTTTAATTTTGTACACACCTTTTATCCGAGTTAAGCCTATGCTTTTGTTGATGTTCACAATTTGTTCTTACCTATATTAAAATCAAGGGAAATTATACTCAATAGACCACTTTTAAGAAATATTTACAATAATAGGTGACCAACTTTTGTTTTGCATTTTTTTTTTTTAAATTCTAAATTAAACATTTTTCATAAATATCATTTTGCCCTTTTATTCATTTATTGCTCTCATTTCAAATTGTAAATGCTTTTTTCATACTTTCTATACGTAGGAAATACATATCATCTTAAATGACAGATCAATTTTACGAATTTAATGGATTTGTGCAATTCTTTCACATCTTTATTCCTATTCCATCAATGTGTAATTTACGTTCATTTTTCAGTCCTCCAAGCTCTTTCCTCATTTAGTTCAATCTTTTCATCATCCATACATGCAGGCGACCTGAATGTTGTTCGGTGACCACTGTTTTTCGACCAAACGGTAGTTTTCTTCCATCGCAATCATTCAATACTCCGTTCAGACAGTAGCTGCCATACATCGCAATCATTCAAAGCTCTCTGTCTGTTTTTTGTTCCTAAAATCCTTGCATTTCATCAATATTTTACTATTCATCCTCTTATAATCTCAATGCGATATGTCTCAGATAGTACCGTACGGTATGTCTTTATTCCCTTTCATCTTTTCAATACCCTAAAACTTAACATCATTACTGTGCATTCTATTCATATCAAATCCATCTTCCATACTCATATGTTTTACAGTACTATTTACGGCCTCATATTCCATAATACCATTTACACTGTAGTTTGTCATGTACTGTTTACACACATATATAAGATTGTATAATGTACACAGTACTCTATATGTTCACATATTTCATTCTACGTACTGTATAACTTATACAATACCTTTAATATTTATTATTTATTATATTCATATCCAATACATCTTCCATACTCATATTGTATACATTACATTTTCATTCCGCAATACCGTATTGTTTATACATGTATATTATACGATTTATAATATATTACAGTAGTGTTTGGACTTGTTAGTAATGCTATACAACTTTGTCTCAAAGGTTCTGCAAGCATCACAATCTGTAGTTGTTCCGTCTACTGCTCCTATCGTATTTCCAGACAGTACGACTTCCTTTCCACCAACCTCTTCAACACTGTTTTTTGGCTTCATACCTAATTCTACTTCAACTTCCGAAGGTCGTTTGTCTTCTCAACCAGAATCACTATATGAGACGTCGTCTAAACAAAACTTTGAACTTACCGTATGAGTGATTTCAATTTGTCTCTTGCCAAGTTTCCGCTTTCGATCGTAAGTAATCGATTTTTTTTTAAACATCTTTGACTGTTTGGAGCAACTCTCTTCTGATCGTCTTCGATAGAACCTTCAACGGACCGTATGAGTGTCTTAAAACGCACACTATTCTGATCGTCTTCCACGGTGTTTTTAGAAGCAATGAGCAAGAAGTCGAGAGGTCCAAAAAAAGAAATGGAGAGAAGATATTTGAGAAATAAGGAAATGCAATGACGACTTATTTTTTTGACAGATTTTCCTAATACATGCACCACAAATCGTGGGTATGAAATGAGAACAGTTTTTTGAAAATGGTAAATCTTTCCGAAATTAAAAACCAAATAAATGAGGGTATTGTTGTAATTGACAATTTAGTGATTTATTA
>JBBMKA010000003.1:6603823-6615025 GCA_037833695.1 Sechiopsis laciniata | reverse complement strand
CCATTTGTCTTCCCAAAAATAAGTATTTTCACCATTTCCAATCTTGTTGTGTACCCTCGAAAAAATCAGGGAGCTCAATTTAGCAATATTTTTCAAAGGGCCCTTAGATAAGTGAAGATTTTTCTTCCAGAATTGCAATTTAGGGTACTGCCAAATTTACACAGAATCAACTTTCTCCAAAGGGCCGATTTTTCTATAGCATATCTCCAAGTCCATTTTGCAAGCAATACATCATTTTTAGCACAAATGTTAGGTATACCAAGCCCCCCACGTCCAGAGGCTTTTTAACTTTAGTCCAATTAATCAAATGGCTACTAGCTTTACCCTTGTAACCCCTCTAGAGATAGTTTCTAAAAAGTATTTCAATCACGGAGGCAAATTTTGAAGGAGCTTTAAAGAAGATAGTAGGTAGAGAACTTGATAATTTGAAACCTTATTTGTCTCTCCTGTAGCTCGCCTTGGAGTGTTAAAAAAGCCTCAGAAACTTATGGCATGCCTTGAGTATAAGACAAGGAGTGGGGCTCTCGATACCTTGGTTATAAAATGAAAGAAAGAAAAAAGAAAATAGTTTGCTACATTTTTCATGGTTCCAATCTTCTCTGGGATTGGAGCCTTTTCTTGTTTGTTAGGCTAGTGGTGAGTGGCTCCTTTTAGGCTGTTTTTATTTTAAGCGGGCGCCTTGTTTTTTTGGCCAATGTTGGTCTTCTATTATTCTTTCATTTTTTTTTAATTTTCTGAATGAAAGTTTGGGGTAGATCAATTTATTTTGAGGCATTATTCAATTACTTTGCTTGTGCTTGTCTTGATTTTTCTAAGAGTTGGTTTCGTTCTGTTTTCTCTGTGTTGTTTCACTATTTATTTGATTTCCCCGTTTTCTCATGCACAGAAGACAAGTATCATTTCTTTATAGAAAGCTAGTGTTGGGATGCAGGGGTTGGCAACTATTTGAAATTTCTGATTGCTTTTATTATCAGTTTTTATTTACGAATGTATCCATGGACATAGGTTGGGTTTTATTTTTGTACTTTTCCAGTACTTCTGTGATATAATTCTTTCTCATTCTTGTGTCAGATAATGGTGATGATAATTTGGTGATGGGGCTGTGCATTGATCGAGTTTCTTTTCCTGGGAAGGTGCAAGTCCAAGTTGGAAATGAAGAAATGAGAGAAGTCTCGCCATATTGCATTCTCTTGTGTCTAACTCTAGAGGGAAAACTCATTATGTTTCATTTTTCTAGGTACTGCCTTTTCTGTTTTGAGGCCTTTCAAGTTAGTGTTACCCAAGACCAAAGTCTATTTCCATCGTTTCTTATTCTAATAAAGACCAAAGCCTATTTCCCTCCTTGACATTCCAATTTTTAACTTTTAAAAGCAGCCTGGATGTTATGATTATTGCTCCTAATTTACTTGCACTATGTCTTTCGAAACTTTTCATGTAGTGTCAATGAAGCTCCACGTGAAACTATTTCTGCTTGTGATGAGGAAGTGGAAGATGATACAGTTGTGCCTACAGATGATCAGTCTCATCTCTTTTCTAGTATTGATCAGAGTTCAGTATCTAACATAGATGATAGTGCAATTGTTACTAGAGGGAGTAGTACTAAAAGCCAGGAAATGGATTCTCTTGCTTATTCACAACCATCGAAGTTTTCTGTGTTAGAGAGACCCAACAATGAGATTCAAAATTTTGATAAGCCTGATAAAAACCTTACTGGTCTTGGATCTGTTGCTTTTCCTGGGCAACCTGCAGACTTGCCTAGCCAATCATTTAAGTCTTCTATTTTGGAGAGATCCAACAATGAGACTGGTAATTTTGATAAGCCTTTTCAAAAATTTACTGGCCTCGGATCTGTTGATTTTTCCGAGCAATCTGTGGATTTTCCTAGTCAATCATCAAAGTCTTCTTTCTTGGAAAGACCCAACAATGAGATTGGAAATTTTGATAAGCCTGTTCAAAAATCTACTGGTCTCGCGTCTGTTGATTTTTCTGGGCAATCCGTGGATTTTCCTAGCCAATCATCGAAGTCTTCTTTCTTGGAAAAATCCAACAATGAGATTGGGAATTTTGATAAGCCTGTTAAAAAATTTACTGGTCTCGGGTCTGTTGCTTTTTCTGGGCAATCTGTGGATTTTCCTAGCCAATCATCAAAGTCTTCTTTCTTGGAAAAACCCAACAATGAGATTGGGAATTTTGATAAGCCTGTTCAAAAATTTACTGGTCTCGAGTCTGTTGCTTTTTCTGGGCAATCTGTGGATTTTCCTAGCCAATCATCAAAGTCTTTTTTCTTGGAAAAACCCAACAATGAGATTGGGAATTTTGATAAGCCTGTTCCAAAATTTACCAGCCTCGGATCTGTTGCTTTCTCGGGGCAATCCGTGGATGTGCCTAGCCAACCATTTCTCAATGTAAAAGAATCAACGATAAAGCAAAGTTTTGGTACTGCAAATGCTTTTGCAGGTTTTGCTGGAAAACCTTTTCAACCGAAGGATGTTCCAAGTACATTATCCCATAGTGGGAGACAAGTAACTGCTGGTGCTAGCAAAATTGAATCTTTACCATCGATGCAGAGCTCACAAATATCATCATTGCAAGGCAACTTCTCATCGGGTAATATTTCTAAAGAGAAGCAAGATGGTTCAGAGTGTAATTACATCAATGTTCCCATGGCAAAACAGGTAAGTTCTGAACAAAATTGATTCAAATAATTTTTCAATTTGGGCATATACAAAATTCTATTATACGTACAACTTATCCGGTTAAATCACAAATCAACCCAAATTGATTCAAATGTTCCCCGAGCAAAACTGGGTAGTATGCATACATGTATTTTTAAGTTAGTCAACTTTTTATTTTTAGAGGGAAGAAATCATGTGACTTTTATCTCGAGAGGTGGAAACTTAATTTTTAAAATGAAGTGTGACTTTTCAATCATTAAGAGGAAGAACGAAGGTTTTTGAAGTGTTTGGCATGATGCTGGCAAGATTGAGGGGATGCAAGAGTTGTTTGGGCCTTAGGGAGTTTTGTTGTTTCGAAATCCTTTTGGGACAAAAATGGAGCTTTTGTGAAAAACAAGAATGTGTGCTATCTTGTGGGGGGTTTTGGGCGAAAGAAATAATAGAATATTTAGAGGGGTAAAAAAATCTTTGACTGATGTTTGAAACTTCATTAAATTCTATATTTCTCTTTGGGCCTCATTTACTAAGTTCTTTTTTTTGGTGTGTGGTTGTTGTAATTATCCTTTAGGCTTTAGGTGTAATTTGACTAGATTGAGACCCTTTTTGTAGATCGTCTCCCTCGTTTGCTTGACCTATTTTTTGTTTGCCCTTTTGCATTGTTCTCTCATTCTAAAGATGATGATTTCAAATTTTTAGGGGGCCTTCATTGCACGAAGACAAATCTTGGACTGGGGTCATATAGTCAATGAGGCCATTGGAGATTATAGAGGGTTTAGGGAGATTATAGAGGGTTTACGAAGTTGATAGGCTTCTTCAAGATTGACTTTGAAAAACTTAAAATTATCTGGATTAAGATTTTTTTTTTGGATAAAATCCTAAGGACGGTATGTACGTACATATGGAGGTTAAAATTGGAGGTGCATTAGGACAATCAAATACTTTATCTTCATTAAAGGAATCCCTTCGGTCAGGATCTGTTCCACAAGAGGTTTAAGGGAAGGTGATTCTTCTCTCTCTCTCTCTCTCTCTCTCTCTCTCTCTCTCTCTCTCTCTCTCTCTCTCTCTCTTCCTTCTGATTGTGGGCATTCTAAGGAGGATTATCTCTAGGTGAGTGGAGAAGAGTATTGTTGAGACTTGAGAATTTCTAGGTAGGATAACCTGTCTTTATCTCATTTCCAACCATCTTCTTCTGCTCAAGGAAAGAGGAGACTTTTTGTCAATCTAAACAGGATGTTGCAGTTCTTTGAACCTATTTCAGATATGATGATACCATCTTCTGCCCCATCTTAGATTAGTTGGGCTCTTCTTGGGGTGTGTTTTTGCCATTCTCTTGTATCCTTTCGGGTTTTCTCAATGAAAGCTGGACTTTTTGTGTGTACATATTTTTGTTTCATCATATTTTTTATAGCTTCTTTTATGCTTACTATTCCCTATAGATAAAAGAAATGTGTGAAGGGTTGGACGTGCTTCTGGAATCTATAGAAGAGCCGGGTGGATTTTTGGATGCATGCACTACTTTCCAGAAAAGTTCTGTTGAAGCTTTGGAGCTTGGCTTAGCCACTCTTTCAGATCAATGTCAATTATGGAGGGTAATTACCATTTGTTACTTTATATTTTTCAGTTTGTTAATTATGGTTATTAATTCGTAGCTATTTATTGCTTAAAGTAGAATCAGATTTTTCAGAAAAAGTGGAAAGATGAGGAAAAGAAAATGTAAAGAGGAGGAAGTGGCTGCATGGCTTCTCATCGTAATAGAAATAGCGTGTGTAAGAGATTAGCTAAGGAAAAAAATGTTGATGGAAGCATCACTGAGAAGGAAAATATTTTTAAAAGAAATGTTTGATATGATAAAAGATTTCTCGTACTGGATATCAACCTAGAAGAAACTTGAAGAAACTAATCAACTAATTATGTTTGACTAGAATAATTTCAGAAAGATTTATGTTGTTGAATGCCTCCCTCTCCTCTCTTTTTTTGAGAAGAGGAAAAACAAGGTGGCTATTGCAAACCTTGCGTGTCGAAGACTCGAAAATTCCATAAGATATTGCTCTTTAATTTTGGAAGATGACTTGTGAAGATGAAGGAAGAAGGCATTGCTGCTGCCGAAAAATGGCCGGTGTATGAGGATAAGTTGTGAAGTCGATGCTGGTATATGGTCTTGAAGATGGTGGGTATGCCCAAAACGTCGAAGAAACTAGGAGAGGGTCGTTGGTGGAGAGCTTTATTCCCGTTAAGGAAAATGGTCCGTGCTCTTGTCTCGTCAAGCTTGAACAATTAGATGCCAAGTTGCATCTTTCAGAAAGATCGGAGAAGGTGCTATTTGATGTTGCAAAAGAAAAAAGAGGCATGATGGCATCCGAAGATGAGGTACTAGAGGAGGAAACCTCACGTGGGAGAAAAAGAGAAAATGCGGCGCTAGGGTATTCGGGGAATAAAAATGCGGCGAGATTCAAGATGAGGTGCCGGAAGAGTTGAAGAGACGTATTAGAGGACATGTCGATGGATATTCGGGGAAGAGAAGTAACATGGGAGCAGTGTTTTAAAAGGCGTGCCTAGGCCCAAGGCGCAATCCCAGTGCCTCGCCTGGGAAAGGCGAGGCACGCTTAATAAGGCGCGCACCTTTTGGTGCCTTACATGAGCCCCAGGCGCCAAAAGGCACGCGCCTTGTGGGCTTTTGTGTTTCCTTAGGGCTTTTTACTATTTTTGCCTAATTTTTTGTGTTTTAGAGTCCCTATAAGCGTGGGATAACTCATTCAAGACATTTCAATACCTTAAATTACTTAATTCTTCAACTTACAAAGACAACATTTGTTTAAATGAAAGGTTAATGGTTTAATCTTATGTATGTTTTGTATATATTTTTAGTTAAACTTCATTTCTTTCCATGAAATGAAGGTTAATAGGTCCCCAAGGGGTGGCGCAGTGGTTGAAGACTTGAGCTTTGAAGGTATGCTACCCTCAAGGTCCCAGGTTTGAGACTCATTGTGACATTACTCCTTCGAAGTCTCCGCTGCCTGGCCTAGGGACGTGCGTTGTTACCCTTGTTTCAAAAGAAATGAAGGTTAATAGTTAAATGTAATGTATGTTTTATTTATTATTCTTGGTTAAAACTGCATTTATGTCTATGGAAATGTTTTTATTGTGTATCAACACATATATAAAAAATTTTGTATTTTTTTATATAGTGTGACTTATGTAAAAAAGCTCACGCCTTTTGGTGCGCCTTGCGCCTCAATCCCGAGAGGCTCATTTCCCCTTGGGATTTTTAAAACACTACGTGGGAGGACAAAGAGATCACTATAGGAAAATTTGGGTCTCCTTCCTCCTTCCCGGTGCTGGAGGAGGATAAAAGATCGAGAAGTTGGGTGAAGCGGCTAGGGTTTTCTTTGGAGGTTTTTAGAGACAGCAGTTAGAGAGAGAGAGCCCTCCTTCTCCTCTCTTCTCCCCCTCCGAGCTTTCTGACTTTCTCATATCAAGTTTAAAAAATATTTCCTCATTTGTAAATTTTTGCGATTTTTTTAATATAAAAAAGCTTTCATTGAGAATAGAAGGACAGAGAATCGCTTTAATTTTTGTTCCTTTTTTGGAGCCCATTTTTCTTTTTCTTTCCTACAACCTTTTCCTTTTTATGATACAATTATTCAACGCATGAATTTCATTTTTCCTTCTCTTTGCAGCGCACAATGAATGACCGTGCACAGGAGGTACAGAATCTCTTTGACAAAACGGTTCAAGGTATTGAAACCTCAGCTTCTTGTTTGTTTATATTATTCATGTTGACTTTGTTGGCATAGAAGGTTCCATACCTATCTAGCTAATACTGGAAAAGCGCATTTGTTTAGTATGCATTGAATATTTGAATGTCACAAAGAAGCAGAACAAGAAAGCTCCATTCATATTCCTTCCAAACGTTGAAGCTAAAATTTCTATTTTAAAATTTTTTTATTGGTTATCACGGGAATTTGATTGACATTTGCAAATAATAAGCCAGAAGATCAGGAATACGGGGTCTTTGAAATAAGTAGTTTACTTGGTGGAATATCCATCTTACATTATTAGTTTATTTGGTTTCAGTTTTGCCAATGAAAACATACATTGAAGGTATTGTTACGCAAGCTTCTGACAGCAACTATTGGGAACATTGGGATCGCCAAAAGTTAAGTTCTGAATTAGAGCTTAAGCGACAACATATCTTAAAGATGAATCAGGTAGTTTATTGTTTGTTTCGAAAGCCAATAAATTTCCCCAATTGGAGATGTGATGTATACATGTGTTTCTTCTCTTTTTCAGAATATGACTAACCAGTTAATTGAGTTAGAAAGACATTTTAATGGCCTTGAGCTGAATAAGTTTGGTGGAAACGATGAAAGTCAAGTTAACGAAAGAGCTCTTCAAAGGAAATTTGGATCTTCGAGGTACTTCAAATTTTATTCTGGCACTTAGATGTAGAATGTCTCAGTGAGGAAGTTATGTCTTCACGATGATTAAAATGAATAAATTTATTAGCTCCGTTGCCGTTTGCTTTTCAGCTGGTTTTTTTTGTAGCCTGACAGGTGTTTCTTTATCAAAATATGTTGCAGGCAAAGTCATTCCATACATAGTTTGAATAACATAATGGGTTCCCAATTAGCAGCAGCTCAACTTCTTTCTGATAGTCTATCAAAGCAAATGGCTACACTCAATATAGAATCACCCTCTTTGAAAAGGCAGAGTGCCACGAAGGAATTGTTTGAGACCATTGGAATTACTTATGATCCTTCTTTCAGTTCTCCAAGTGTGAATAAAATTGCAGAAAATTCTAATAAGAAACTTTTACTCTCCGCTGATTCCCTTTTGAGTAAAGATACATCGAGAAGAAAACAGCAGAGTGGAGTTAAACATTCTGAAGCAGAAACTGGGCGAAGAAGAAGAGACTCACTTGACAGGGTACTATGTTTACTTGAACTTGTATTTTCTTTTTTTACCTGTGTTTCATATGGAGCTTTGTGTCTATTGAAAATAAGTTTTATATTTAATTAGTAAATTAAATTTGGATTAAGTGCCATACATAGTTGGAGGATGCACGTGGCTCGATTTTTCCACGATAGTAACTAGTGACCACTTTTATAAAATGTATCAGAATGGGGCCACTCTTGCTGACAAGAAACCCCAGACTGCCCCTTCTCACATAGCCAAAAGAGAAGCAATGTCCTAAAATTCTGAGCTACCTGCAAGAGTTACTAGTCTGTTATACTATCATGGTTTTCATCTCCCATTTTTCATGTCTATGAGCTCTTTGGGTCTGAAAATACTTCTAAGTTCTAATAAATGTCCCAAATACCATCAGAAATGCTTGTAGCATCTACAAGGAACAAGGGAGATTCAAGAGCTCTCTGCCTCTCTCAAATTCTCTACAAAGAATGTTCAAGAAGAAACCATCATAGAATGGCTCAAGTGGTCAAAGAGAGTCTTAGGGTGTTTAAGGTGATGGGTTCAATTTATGGTGCCTACCTACCTAGGAATTAATTTCCTACGAGTTTTCTTAACATCCAAATGTTGTAGGGTCAGGCGGATGTCCCATGACATTAGTCGAGGTGCGCGCAAGCTGCCCGGATAATTGCGGATATCAAAAAAAAAAAAGAAGCTCAAGAAGAAAATGCACAAAAAAGATACTCCGTACTCGCCAATGTTTGCAACAAAAATTAAGGGGTCCCCACTCCCCACACTAACAAATGTAAATTACCTTCACCCACCCGTCCCCTTTCTCACACGCTCACACTCATTAATCTTTGTGACCGGGGTCTATCACAACAATAATACTCTTACTTCCTTCATATTAATGTAGTATTTTATCCTCGATAAGATATCATTATATCAAAGTTATTTAATTTTCTCATGGTCTATGTGCTCAAAAGCATTTGTATGTATTCCTTGATAGATTTTTATGTCATTGCAATGAAGTGAACAATCTAGCAATAATGTTTCTGATTATTTTAGTTATTTTGTATTCATTGTCTGACAACTTTGCAGACTTGCTATGCTTTTGTCATAACATTTTTCCCTATACGACACAGAACCTGGCTAGTGTTGAACCTCCAAAAACAACTGTTAAACGGATGATTTTGCAAGGAATGCCACTGTCTGATGAGAAACAATTGCGATCACGCACACCTGAAGGGCCAGCAACAGTCGCACGTCCAGCTAGTCGCATAACATCTTCTATGCTATCATCATCATCAATAAAAAATGCAGGTAAAGATGAAGCATAAGCAGAAGGTTCTTATAGTCATTTGTTTACTGGCAGCTTTAAATCTCTGTCATGAAGCATTTTTCTGGTTCCTACTTTTGAATGTTTCACCTTACATTTACATTCCATATCCAGATAACCCAGTAACGCCTTTCACGTGGGCTAGCTCTCCACAACCATCAAATTCCTCCAGACTGAATTTTCAACCACGGCCGAAAACTAATGCTACAGCACCATCTCCTCTGCCAGTTTTCCAATCGTCACATGAAATGCTGAAAAAAAGTAATAATGAAGCCCACATTGTGACTTCTGAAAACAAATCTGCAGAGGTGACTTATCTTGAGAAGTCAAAACCTTCTGATTTCTTCTCACTTACAAGAAGCGACTCGGTTCAGAAATCTAGTATTAACCTTGATCAGAAATCGTCTATTTTTGCAATACCATCAAAACCGACGTACACACCGAAAGATTACATTGACACCTCAAATTTAAACACTCAGAAGACTGCTAATGTAAAGGAGAGGCCTACAACTACAAGTCCACTTTTTGGATCAGCAAATAAGCCTGAATCTGCATTTGCTGGTACTGCGTATTCTCTAGTTTCTACTGTTGATGGAACGAGGAAGACCGAAGAAAAAAAATTACCGTCGATCTTCTCACCATCAGTTCCAGCACCAGTACCAGCATTGTCAAATACTCCTTCAAGTGTACCAGCTTTATTTTCAGGATTTCCAGTAACCAAATCTCTGACAAGTTCTTCTGCTGTTATAGATCTTAATAAACCTCTTTCAACATCAATCCAATTGAACTTTCCCTCTTCATCCGTTTCTGTTTCTGGTAACCTATTTCAGGCACCCAAGATGGTATCACCATCACCTACTCTATCTTCCTTCAATCCTACACCGGATTCCTCGAAAACAGAACTACCCGTGCCAAAATCAAATGATGATACTGAGAAGCAAGCACCGGCTGCAAAGCCCGAGTTTCCTGAACTGAAGCTTCAACCTTCTGTAACACCGGCTGATAAAAATCATATCGAGCCAACTTCTGGAGCTCAGACGGTTCCCAAAGATGTGGGAGGACATGTTCCAAATGTAGTAGGGAATGCTCAACCACAACAATCATCTGCTGCTTTTGTTCCAGTAGCTACACCAATCTTAACTTCTAAGATTTTTGCCAGTGGTAAAAATGAAACTTTAGACTCTGCGGTTACTCAGGATGACGATATGGACGAGGAGGCTCCAGAGACAACTAACAACGTTGCATTTAGTTTGAGCAGCTTGGGAGGATTCGGATCTAGCCCTACCCCTATGTCGAATGCTCCTAAACCAAATCCATTTGGTGGTCCGTTTGGTAATGTGAATGCAACCTCAATGAACTCTTCCTTTACTATGGCTCCTCCTCCAAGTGGAGAATTGTTTCGGCCGGCATCCTTTAGCTTCCAGTCTCCAACGGCTCCACAAGCGGCATCACAGCCAACAAATTCGGTTGTGTTCTCTGGTGGCTTTGGCTTGGGAATGGCTACACAAGCCCCTTCTCAAGGCGGGTTCGGTCAACCGGCCCAGATTGGAGCAGGGCAGCAAGCACTGGGTACTGTTCTTGGTTCATTTGGACAATCAAGACAGCTTGGACCTAGTCTCCCTGGAACTGGTTCAGGGTCCCCTGGTGGTTTTAGTGGTGGCTTTACTAGTGTGAAACCTGTTGGTGGTTTTGGTGGTGTTGGTTCGGGTAGCGGTGGTGGTTTTGGTGGTGTTGGTTCGGGTGGCGGTGGTGGTTTTGGTGGTGTAGATTCAGGTGGCAGCAGCGGTTTTGCTGGTGCTGCAGGTGGATTTGGGGCGTTCGGTAGCCAGCAAGCTGCATTCGGGGCGTTCGGTAGACAGCAAGGAAGCGGCAGCGGTTTCTCTGCTTTTGGCGCTGCTGCTGGTGGAGCAGGGGGAACTGGCAAACCTCCTGAGCTTTTCACCCAAATAAGAAAGTAGCTTCATATTCACCATTGACAGGCTCCAGAAATGACCTTCAAATCATCCCTTATTCAACAAATGGTTTAAATCAACAAATGTATATTACACATTATGCTCAATTTAAAGTAGAAAATGCAGGTGTGTATTTGAGTGCTTGAGCCTTTGATCTAACATTTCAATGATGTATTAGGCAATATTTTGGTGGAAGAGATGATGCAAAAAGAAATGTTTCGGGCGCGAAAATAGTTGGTTTATTTTATTCAAGGTAATCCCTTTATTAGATTATAAATTATACCACCAGAGTTCTTGGTCTAAGAACAGATGTAGTTTAAAATATATA
>JBBMKA010000003.1:6566010-6587874 GCA_037833695.1 Sechiopsis laciniata | reverse complement strand
ATTGTGTCATAAACATCCACAACGTCAATATTTGACTCTATTCTACACACTAATACATGACTTCCAAAGTGATTCCTCGGTCTACCACTGAACCTCTTGTAGTATAGGGCGAAATACATGAAAAGTACACAATGGGGTGTTCGAATTAAAAAATGATATAAATATATAGTATTTTTCAAGTATTATTAGCATTTATCAACAAATAATACAAATGTAACACATACATACAAAAGATATAACAAAACGTATTATACTGCTATACCAATAGTCTGATAATACTGTCCAACTACGTAACAAAATAAAAAAGGCAAAATATTAATCACTTATAATACAAATGTACTACTGGATTACACAATATGTTATGACCTATATGGAATAGAGGCATGTATAGCTAAAACTGTATATCTATAAGTAATATTATGAAAATAGTATTATGAAAAAAAAAAGTATACAAACAGTACAATATTGATGATATAACAAAAAGTATTGGATAAAGAACTCAAAATGAAATTCTTACTCGATGAGTTATCCATGGATAAAACGGTAGAATTACGAAAATAAATGTCCGAATAGGTTTTTGGGATAATAATAGATGACGGTTAGAATAGCTTGTGATATTATGGTGAATGACGACTACAAACAAATTGAGGAAAATATTTTATTGGTAAAGAAGAAGAAAAAAAAAATGGTGGACACAACGGAAAAAATAGGGAAGAAACACAATTGTGTTAAATTGAGAACACGATTTTTGGTGAGAAAAATGGAGAAGAACACAATTTTTTTGTGAGAAAAATGGTTAAATGAAACATTTTTTTAATGAATAGGTAAATGGCAAATATGGATTCCTTAATTGCATTAAACACGATCTCATACCTATATGGAAGTTTCATTTTATAATAAATTAAAGAATCGTCTTAAATGAAAACTATTAATCACGCTGAAAATATAAAAGCAAATGTGTGGGGAGTGAAGGATAGGATGGACATATAATATTTTTATTTTTGATTATCTAAAAATAGAAAAAATAGATTTGTAATTAGTTTTATATTTGGATAGATTTGTAAATATGTTTTAAAATTTGAATATCAAGCCCAATTACACATATTTTAACGATTTAAAAAAGGACTCTTATCACAAAATAATTATAAATATAGGTAAATTTTAAAGTATTTATATTCATAGTCAATAATACATTTTAATATTATATTATAAATATTCATTAATACAATATTATAAAAAAATATGTAATAATATTTATTAATATCAATAACTATACTTGCTAAATTGTTTTTGTTAAAAGTCACCATATTTATAAATTTTTTCTAGATTTGAGGTAAGAATTCCTAAAAAAGAGAGAGAGAGAGAGAGAGAGAGAGAGAGGCTATATATAAGCACATTACACGACACCTTCCATATAATAAAACCCATCATGATCCTTATCTCTCTTAACCCTTTTGTGAAAGGTTGCGAAAAGCTATTCTTTTCTATGAAGGGTTGCAAAGAATTTTATTAATTTCTTATTTTGACAGGTGTTCTTAAAATTCTCTCTGTTTTTTTATATTGAAATTAGTTCTTCAAGTTGAAAAAAGGAAAAAATAATTTTCAAAAATATCACATTTTGAAAACACGCTGGCATTGTGTCTTTTCATTTTATATGAATTTTTTTTATTATTCTTTTACCAATTTTTCTTAGAAATACAAAAAATAACTTCTAAATATTTGAAATAAAGAGAGCTTCATAACAATAAATCTTTTTTTTAATAAAATAAAATGAAGTTCTTTAAAAAAAAAAAAAAAAGAATAGAACTAAGTTGAATGTAGGAGGACCAACTTAATATTTTAACCAAAAAGAAAATATATGTTTTGTTCAAACATTTTATAATAAAAACAAATGGTGGGGGAATTTGAACTTGGAAAAGACACGTGATTAAATAATTATCAATCGACATAGGAAATAGTCTTCAAACAATAGACGATGAAATGTAGAATTGAAATATGCAAAAATACTAAAAATTCTACTAAGAATAAAGTATTTCTAAAAAAGTATTATAATTAATATAGACAATAAAAAAATTATCATCTAAAACAAATTTCCTCAACAATAATTAGCATGTACATCTGTGGTTAAAAATTCAAAATGTTTAGATTTAAAATAATAATAATTAAACTCTATATAAAAAGCCTTTTTTTTTTTTAGAAATACAAGACAGATTACAACTCAAAATGAAATAGGAAACATCTGCGATCATCTTGTATATAAAGTTTATTCTATTAAAATCTGTTCAACGACTTGCATTTTGTCCAATTAAAGTGAGATATTGTGTATATTAAGTTATTAATTTGATTGTGTATGATTTTTAGGTAATAAGGGCCGTACACTTCGTGGTAATTCAGGATTTCCATGGAATGAGTATTTGGATTATCACGTTTATTTAACGGTAATAATAAATATGTCGGACATCTTGAGATGCCGCGTATTCTAGGATGTCCATTTGAGAGACATTTAGATGTCATCCTATAACATGAGTTTTTAGGATTTCCATGTATAGGGCATACCGAATGACATTTTTACTTTTTTTTTTTATTACATTTTATCAATTCATATCAACTTTTTTTTTCATATTCTATGGGTAGTTTGTAGCTTAAAATAAAATAATATATTCTTTTTTAGTATATGATTATTATGCATGTATTATAAATAACCATACATAATTAATTTTATTTATATTTTTTAAATATAATTATCTACATTTTTTATATTTAGCTAACTTTATTGCTTATTCAACTAATGAATTTATTATAGTTTTTTTTTTATTAAATAAATTTATTTTAAAATATAATATTTAAATTAATAAAAAAAATATGTTAAATAAATTTAATTATATAAATTAATGTGTAAATTAAGTATGAGGGCATTTAAGATATTTTCATAATAGTTTCTCAGATACCCATGAAATTATTCTTACAAAACAAACATGACTATCTAAGAATGCTGGACATCTGTCATTCCGAGTATTTATGATTTCGGCTATCCAGATTACCAGAAAGTAAACGCCCCTAAAAGAAATCAATTATTTAACTTTTCAAAACACCAACTTGTATAAAGTTTATCATATTTAGTCATTCAATTCATTGCTGGACAAAGTCATTTTGGTCAAAATTTGGCACACATGGATCTAACCTTATATACATCAAATAAAGAAGAAAATATTAGGATCAAAATCAAACTTTCTTTAATCTAAGCACATTCCTTACATATATATATAGTGGTAGAAAGGAGATGTATAAATAAATAAATAAATAAAACTCAACTGGACAAGTAATATAGCAAGGGTACATGAATGTTACTATTTAGGGTTTGTTATTCTTATAATTAACCTTAATTAGGGGTTGTAATATGTTTCTCAAAAAAAAAAAAAAAAAAAAAATTCGGGGTTGTAATAAGAATAAATAACCTAGGCTGTTTCATGTTACCTTATATATATTTTTTGAACAAAAATACTTCATCATTGATAAAATAAAGTACGTAAAAATTATACTGATTATTGGTAGAAACTCTAATATAAAGTTATGAAATGAAAATCATAAGAAAGGGGAGATTCATAAAGATTACTAGTTTATATATATATATATATATTAACTTCTATCAAATTTGATTTAACTATGAGCGGAATTCTTAAAGCTCTTATTATGTTTCGTATATTGTTTTTCTTTTATATATATGCAACATTTATAATAACAAGTTGAGCATGACGTATAGTAAAATAAAGTACATTAATTATATTCTAAAAATTGATTTTAATCTGTCATCCTTACCATTGCTGAAATATGCACAAACACTCTCGATACTTTTGAGTTCAATAATATATGAACTAGAGTTGTTTGATTCTTTTTAATATTTATGAAGGTTTCAATAATAGTAATTTTTTGTGTTTGTTCTCGTACTATTTTAACCATAAAACTATATCAAACATTTGAAAATGCTAAAATCATTGTAATCCCATTAATAATGAAATGATTTTTTTTTCTTCTTTCACAAATTGGCCAATAAAACACAGTCAATTATATTATGTTGCTTGATTTGAAATTAATTTTCTAGAGTACAAATAGAAAGAAAATGAAAACTATGGTCTGAAAAGAGTGGTTTGTATTAGGCAACAGCTTGAAGATCATTACAATTTACAACTGGCTTAGTTGATGCATAAATCTTAATTTGGGTTGAAAATTAATTAAAATGTTTATTTTTGGGAAATATATGTGGAAGTTTAGTAACTGCAAAAGTGAATCATTATAGAGTTTGGTTAAAATCAATTGATCAAAAAGGACCAGTTACAAAATCAAAGGGCAGAAAAATTGAATGGAAATGCCAGCTAGGTTATGAAAAATATTGGGGTTCTTACAATTGTTTTTTTCAAAATTCAAAATTCAATTTTTTGTGTATGGCAAGCAAGCGTTAATTATGATAATAATGTTTGTGATATCGTTCAATTATTCCATTCTTATTTAGGATCTCTCTAATATATTTTAAACTCAAAATAAAAATAAAATCTTGATTAACGTACTCTTTCTTTATTATGTTTTTAAAATTTTGAAAAATAAGGTATCGTTTGATTTTTATTTTTGAAAATTATGTTTGTTGCTCACAATTTCTGTGTAATAATATTTTTTTTTCGTCAACAAATGTTTGAGTTTCTAGTCAAATTTTGAAAACAAAAATTAAGTTTTTGAATTTTTTTTTTTTTGTAATTTTCGAAAGTTGGTTTAATTTTTGTAAATCATAGGCAAGAGAAACATGGAACCCTCTTAATGAAAGTAGCATGTTAGAAACTAGGTTTTAAAAATTAAAAAATAAAATAATTTATCATCGGGCGGAGATTTAAATCAATAACATATTGGTCATGAATATACACTACCATTTGAGCTATTATTTTTGTTGGTGTACATATACATATATTTTTTAATTCAACAACAATTAAAAGTGAGAAATCTGAACTTATAACTTTTTTGTTATCGATATACATTCAACTAAACTATTATACATACTCTTCTTGATTTTAATAGAATACTTTGTTATTATTTTTTAGAGAAAATACTTAATTATAACTAAAGAAATAGACTAGTTAAAGTGAGCTTAGTCTAGTAACAATTAACATGTTTATTCAATTAAGAGTTTGTATATATGTTCGAATCCACCCACTCTAAATTTTATTGTTATATTGAAAAAATTATTATTAAATAAATTCTCTTATTAAAAATTAAATGGTATTTTTTTTTAGTTCTAACAATAAATTGATTTAATACCTTGAATATTAATTACAAAAGATTATTATTCCTTAAATATTATTATCCATCATTATCTTATCGAATTGTTTAGAGCCTACACCAAATTCTCGACGTTTCACGATTACGACATAAATGGTTTTTTTTCAAAAAACCATGAACAGCCGTTAAAAGACATAGGTTTTTTTTTTTTTTTTTGAAATATAAAAGTCATAGGTTATCTTTGTCTTGTTTAAGGAAATTGAATGTGTCTCCATGACAATATCCCTAACATGTAGTAATAATAATTAACAAAAGAACATGAACTCTAAATTATTTGTTTTCAAACTTTAAAAAATCTTTAATGATCCTTTTAGGAAAGTTCAATCAATAAAATGGGATGGTGTTTTATCTCATGCCTTTTTCAATAAACTCATGAGTTTTTTTCTTTACTAGCAGATTCTATCGAGTTCTTAATTTTGATTTTTTTTTTTTTTTTTTTTTAATTTAGTTTCAAACTTTCAAACAATTATAATTCATCTAAGCTCCATAAATTTTGGAGAACAAGAAACATAAAATAAAATTTTAAAAACACATCTTCTTTTATAATTTGAATGGTAATAACTGCAATTTGAGATATCTTTCCATAATTGCAAATCCATTGCATTAATTTCAACCGGAAATATAAACCCAATTCCTCTCTTTAAATTTCTGTCACAAATTTGAGTGAAAGAAGAAGATTTTTTTTTTTTTTGAAGAATCTGTTTTTTGGTTGACAATGGTGGAAATTGGCAACGATAATCAAAACTGCCCTTCTCAAGCTTCAAGTATCTCCGCCCCGTCCGACAGTGGCAGCAGTGGCAGACCGAAGACGATGAAGATGGAGATGATCGTCGCAGATGAAATCGATAGTGGTGATCGAAAATCGCAAGAGTCGAACTCACGGCTGTTGTTGAATCTTAAACTTTCTAACGAAAATTCCAGCAAGGGATCACCGGAGATTTTGAACTCTAAGACGATAGTGATGGCGCCGGTACCGGTGCTGGCAACAATGGATTCTTCTAATTCTGATGCTCATGTAAATGAATTATCATCGAACTCAAAATCTAGGGTTTTTTCATGCAACTTTTGCAAGAGGGAATTTTCAACTTCCCAAGCCCTAGGAGGCCACCAAAATGCTCACAAGCAAGAACGAGCAATGGCCAAGCGCCGCCAGGGAATGGAACACAGTGGCGCAGGCATCGCAGGGTCATCGTACATGGCTTCGTACTACCCGTATTCTACCCTCTCACCTCATCTACTCTACGGATCGTCGCTCGGGAAATCACTCGGAATACGAATGGATTCAATGATTCATAAGCCATCATATCGGTGGCTTGGGTCATCAGGGTTGCAGTTTCATGGCAACATGGATGGTGATTGGGCTTCTCGGCCAAAAATTTCAGGGTTTGAGAGGCTAAGGATGGAGGGAATTCAAGCTCATAATGGTGGGTTTCGATTGACGACTGCGATGAATAATGTCATTGAATCGACAAGAAGATTTGAAGAAGACGAGAAAAATTTGTTACCGAACTTCAATCTTTCGGAGCCGGTGGTGAAGATCGAACACCATGTGGATCATGGCAATGAACTTGATTTAACTCTCAAGCTTTAAGTTAATTAGGTTTGATCTTTTTTTTTTTTTTTTTGAGTGTGTTTAAGAAATCGATGTTGTGTCGATTTTTTTTGTTTGTCTAAGTAATATTTTTAATGTTGTAGTTTTCTTTTTTTTACTGCATGATTTTTATTAATAAGAATTAAAAATCTCTCGTATTTTTATTAGAACAATACAGATCGTGGGACTCGAATAAACTAATTAATATATTTAGTATTTCGATTGAATGAGTTGAATTTTTTTCATTGTTGTTGTTCTAGTTTGTTAACTTTTTGAAATTTGACTAGGATTTCAAAAGGGTTTGAAAAGAAGTAAAAAAAAAAATTATAAGTATATATGCTTGTTTGACCATATTAAAAATTGAGTTATGTGTCTCTTTTTATTGTTTTATATAAGGGGTTTTCCATTTATTTTCCTGTTTTCCTATTTGAGTTTTTTTTCTTTTTAGAATTAAAAGTATTCGCAAAAAGATGCCAAAGAAGAATACTAGCTTATCATTAGAAAAAGTATTCATATATTCGACTCTGTATTATTGTAAAAATTAAAAGAAGTAAAGCAAAAGATGAACAATCATTTTATGTAAATAAAAGGGAAAAAAACAAGAAGAAGAACAAAGTTGAATGTTTTTTTTTAGATTAAAACAATGGGGTAGGGGAACTCAAACTCATGATCTCTTGGTCATTGAACGTACACAAATACCGTTGAGCTATTACTCTCGTTAACAACAAAGTTGAATGTTAGGTTCAATGAAAAATTAAATATCACAAATATTTAGTTAAAATAAGTATAACTGAGTTGATGTATATTAACCACTACACTTTAACTCCTATTTTATGTATGTTAAGAGAAATCACAAATATTTCATACTAAGTCATACATGAAATTTATGAGGTGTAATATTTATACCTTGACATTATTATTTTGCCCATTTTTTTTAAACCTTTTGTAATGGTTAGTCATTACAAACACTTAGGCAAATACTTTTGCAAATACATACATAAAACTTTTTACAAGTTGAATTTGTATTATGATGGTGTCGTTTGATAACTATTTGGTTTTTTGCTTTTTAAATTTAAACTTATTTTTACTTAAATTTTATACAATATGCTCCATCTTTTTTTAAGAAAATAGGTGATTGTTAACAAAATTTCACAAACAAAAACAAATTTTAGAAGCAATTTTTTTTTTCCAAAATTTTGTTTAGTTTCTACAAGTAAGATGTAGATATTCAAGTAAGGAAAACATATAGTAAAGTAGTTGTAGTAGACTTAAATGTCAAAAATAAAAAACTGAAAAGAAAATGTTATCAAACGTAACTATATGTTTCAACGCTTTAGACATATTATTACATGGAATGCTGCACCAATATTACATGCCATTAACGAAACCAACATGCCATTAATTAATCCAATCATATTTATATTTTTTAATTATTTTGACCAGAAAAATGTTTTACTGTTTTATCCTTGTTGGTTAAACATCAAAAACCAACAAATAATTCAATCATAGAAACAATAACTAAACTGGAAGCTAAACTTCCAAAACAAGTAACTAATTCAAACATGGATCCTGATGACTAACGAAACCGAAAGACAATTTTTTTGCAACCCACTAATTCTTCATGTCATTAACTAATCCAATCATATTTGTGTTTTTGAATTATCCTTTTTATGATATTATAATATATGGTCAATGACGTAATATTGTAAGAAAAAATATGAAATAATAGAGTTAAATATGTAGAAACAAAATGTATGTATATATATGTATATTAACTTTGGACGAAATTGCTAACAACGACAATAGCGCAATAATTCAATAACATTAATGTGTGTCTAATGACTAACGATCATGGTTCAAGTTCTCCATTCTAAATATTATAGAACTAAAGAAAAATAATTTTGAACCGAATTCAATTCGGTTAAGATAGTAAGAATTTGAAGATTCTTCATTTGATCATTTATATTTTTTTTGTGCTTTTCTATATCTCAAAATTATGCTCATTTACTAACCTTTTTCTTATGCATTTAATTATAAGTATTTTTTTAATATAAATTATAAGTATTTTTCTTCGTTACTAACTTATATAAAGTGCCGTCGAACTCTATTCTTGGTAGTGTCAAATATATATGCCTTTCATAATTATTGAATTCGGAAGTAAGTATTGTTTCCAACTTCTTTCTCTCATATCCAACAGTGCAGCTGTGGGCCTAGTTCCCAAAAGCCCAAACCATTTAAACCCAAAAGGCCGTGACACAGATAATGGGCCTAGTTCCAAAAGGCCCAATCCAATTAAACCCTTGGGTCTTCCGGCCCATATCATCAACTCGTTCAGTTCCCTTCGAGTTCCTGAAACTCTGAACTGATCATGATCGTCTAGGTCAGGCCAGCGCTCGCAAATCAATGCCATTTTCTCTGCAAATTATCTGTTGAAGGTCTTCTTCCTTAACTCCCTCAATTACTAGCTTTCTTGCTTGCTCGCTAATGTTCAGCCCTAGCTGTCGAGTTTACTTCTGTTCTTTTTCTTCGTATTTTTAGCTCATAATCAACTGATATCTTTCTACTTTTTTCCTTCATTGTTTATGTATGGTTTTTGTATAATTTTTACAGTCGTCTGCTGAATTGGAATGTGTGTTCATGTGGTATTGTAATGGAAGGAATAATGTTGGAGAAGAACCCTGTTCTTTATTGAGTTTTAATTATGTGTAGCTGAATGTCAGTGAGAAAGATTCATTTATAGCTTTATGTTTGTGTTCGTGGAAGTAAATTTTGGGATGCTTTGATGGAAATTTTGAAGTGTTTCTTTTTTTGCGTTGATTTGTTAGTGAAAATTGAGGTGGCGAGTTTTGCATTCTAAATGTTTGTTGAAATTCCTGAGTTGTACAATTATTCTTTATCTGTTTATTTAGGTAGATAGGATCATTGATCTCATGAAACTCACGATTCAGTGGCCAATCCTTGCCAAACGGAAGTTCGTTTCATGCCCAAGTAAGCATGCTTTTGGCTCCCACCTTAGATACTGGAGGTCAGCTGCAGAAAGCGATATTGTGCCTTTTAGGACAGAAGATATTGATAATAGCTATCTATTGGATGCACGCAGGATCTCCACTCAGGGCCACCTTAGGCAGGCTCTATCGTTGTTCTACTCTTCTAGACAGCCTCATTCCCCCCAAACCTATGCATATTTCTTCCATGCTTGTGCACGCCTCCGCTGCCTCCAAGAAGGCGTGGGACTGCATCGGTACATGATGTCACGGGAGGATCCTATGGACTCATTTGATCTCTTTGTTACCAATCATCTCATTAACATGTACTGTAAATGTGGTCACTTAGACTATTCCTATCAATTATTTGATGAGATGCCAAGGAGAAACCTTGTTTCTTGGACTGCGCTGATATCAGGACTTTCTCAATATGGCCATGTCAATGAGTGCTTCCTTCTGTTTTCGAGAATGTTGATAGATCACAGACCAAATGAGTTTTCAGTTGCAAGTTTGCTTGCCTCATTTGGGGAGTACAATGGTGAACGTGGGCGGCAGGTACATGGGTTTGCCTTGAAAACGTCTTTAGATTCCTTTGTTTATGTTGCAAATGCTCTTATTACCATGTATAGCAAGAGTTTCTATAAAGGTGGTGCGTTTAATGGCAGTAAAGATGATGCTTGGACTATGTTCAAGAGCATAGAAAATCCCAGCCTTATAACATGGAACTCGATGATTGCAGGGTTTTATTTTCGGAGACTCGGAAACCGAGCTATCTATTTATTTATGCAAATGAATCGTCAAGGAATTGGGTTTGATCGTGCAACCATTTTAAGCACTTTGTCTTCTACAAGCCTCTGCAATTGGGATGAATTTGGTTTGGGACTGAGCTTTTGTCATGAGTTACACTGTCAAGCATTAAAAACTGCTTTCATCTCAGAAGTTGAAATAATTACTGCATTTGTGAAAACTTATGCAGAACTTGGAGGGGACATTGGGGATAGTTATAAGCTTTTTGTTGAAGCAGGATATAATAGGGATTTAGTTTTATGGACCAGCATTATGGGAGCTTTTGTAGAACATGACCCTGGGAAAACCATTTCCCTTTTCCGTCAGTTCCGACAAGAAGGTTTAACTCCAGATGGACACACTTTTTCAATTGTATTAAAGGCTTGTGCTGGTTTCTTAACCGAAAAGCATGCCTCATCATATCATTCACTGCTAATTAAATCTATGTCTGAGGATGACATTGTTCTTAACAATGCCTTGATTCATGCTTATGGGAGATGTGGTTCAATTACTTCCTCTGAGAAAGTTTTCGATCAAATGAAACATCAAAATTTGGTTTCTTGGAACACAATGATGAAGGCGTATGCTGTCCATGGGCAAGCTGAAAATGCTTTGCAGCTTTTCTCAGAAATGAATGTTCCACCTGATTCTACTACATTTGTATCTCTCCTTTCAGCTTGTAGCCATGCTGGGCTCGTGGAAGAAGGAACCAGCCTTTTCAATTCAATGGAAAATTATGGTATTGTTTGTCAACTAGATCACTATGCTTGCATGGTTGACATTTTGGGGAGAGCTGGTCGGATCCAAGAGGCTGAAGATTTTATAAGTAAAATGCCTATGGAACCTGATTTTGTTGTTTGGAGTTCGTTCCTCGGATCATGTAGGAAGCATGGTGCAACACAATTGGCCAAATTAGCATCTAATAAATTGAAAGAGTTGGATCCTAGCAATTCTTTATCTTATGTGCAAATGTCAAATCTATATTTCTTCAGTGGTAGCTTTTATGAAGCAGACTTAATTAGGATGGAAATGAAAGGGTCTAGAGTGAGAAAGGAACCTGGATTAAGTTGGGTAGAAATAGAAAACCAAGTGCATGAGTTTGCATCTGGAGGTCGCCATCATCCACAGAGAGAGGTAATACGCAATAAGCTTGAAGAACTCATTGGCAGGTTAAAGGAGATTGGTTATGTGCCTGAGACAAGCTTAGCATTGCAAGATGTGGAGCAAGAGCAAAAGGAGGAGCAACTATATCATCATAGCGAGAAGCTGGCTTTGGTTTTTGCTGTAATGAATGATAATAACTTGTGCCGCATTGGTACTCCTGTAAGGATTATGAAAAACATCCGAATTTGTGTGGATTGTCATAATTTCATGAAGTTAGCTTCAACGCTACTTAAGAAGGAGATTTTCGTAAGAGACTCTAATCGCTTTCATCATTTCACAGCAGGTTTATGCTCTTGCAAGGATTACTGGTAATTAATTGGCGTCAAACTTTCAAATACCTAAGTTCCACCTGCATTTACCAATAGTTTGTAACCTCCAATAGAGACAAGCCATGATCTAGAACATCGACACTATATATCAATGAACTCTTCAGTTCCTTTCACAACTGAGCAGCACAATTTAGGAGGTGAATATGGGGTTAGTCCTGGTTTCTACTTTTTGTTGAATAATGGTGCCACAACTTCTCGGATGCATGCAAAAAATTTGATGCCTCGTGAAAATTGTAGTCACAGTACCAAATTGAACTACAAGTGATACTTGGAGCGGGTAAAATGGGTATTTGATATCTACAAGATAATATGCTTTTCAAGCTCAACCTTAGATAATTTGCTCCGCCATGAAGGATAAGCAGTCTATTTTGTGACTCAAGTGCAGATCTATCTTCAAGATCATTAAGGAGAAAAATCCAAGCCGGAGATGAAATAAAAGAAAAAAAGAAAAAAAAAAAAGAAAATCCAAGACAAGATGGATACTGGAAAGATCAATTCCAGACTCGACAAAGTTGCTTTTACAAATTTGCAAACAAGAAGCTTCTCCATTTGAGTGAGTGTAAATCATTATGCAACCTCTAAATCATTTGGATTCCTAACCATTGTCTATATCAACTAACTAGGTTTCATCCGAACTTCTGTTCAGTCTTCAGCAGACTTCCTCTAGTTTGGTTCCAAATGTTTCTCCAATTCATGACATTTATGTAATTCCTTGTATATCTTGTTATTATTGGTATCATGATTTTCTCCTGTGGAAAAAGACAGAGTTGTAGAAGAGCAGCCCCAATTTGTCTTCATCTTTTTGAAACAATTTCAAAATACTCTTATCTAATAAACATGATTTAGAGGTGAGAAATGACTAAAATATGCAGAGCATTGAAGCTCTCAATATTCTCTTCAAAAATTTTACTGTATGGTCATTGTTATAAGGGCTTACTTGCTAACAAGAGCTATGCATAAAGTATGAGCTCCTGACCAAGAAGTCATATGTTTGAATCCTTCACCCTAAATGCTGAACTCAATAAAGGCTTACATAGCACATCCTTTTGATCTTCTGTCATGGAACATCTGATACATAAACCCATAGGAATATTGTAGAACATGCAAATAGAAATCCAAGAACATTGGAACAAAAATCTCCACCCTGCATTTGAAAAGGGGCCATAGAAATTTAGAACTTTTTACAGAAAATTGTTTACAAATATCTATAAATTTTACTTGCTTTTAGATAAGATCATGTACATATTAGTGTGTACATTATCAATCCATAATCATTTTCATGGGGCTCTTTGAATTTTGTACTTTATTTGCATTGTTTATTAAGTTTTTCTTTCTCTGATCACTTTTTACTGAATGGCGTCTTCTCTTACTGCTTTTTAAAATATGTTAGTGCTTGATTCTATTGTACTCCTATTGTGCTGCTGCACAATATTCTCATGCTAGTATATTTGCTGTGGTTGCCTAAATTCTTTGCTAGCACATTCAGTTGATTGCAGAATTTTGTCCTCTGGTCCATTTTCTGTAGATAAGCTTAAACAATATGCAGCTCATTCATTTCTAATTATCATATCAACTTTTAACTTAAAAATAACGTATTTTCTGTCCCCATGGGGCAGCCTCGTTGGTAGAAGTTTTGGGGTCTCTAAAATATGCTCCCTTATTCTTTTAGAAGTTTCAAGTTTAAAACTCACAAATGGGCTTAATTGTTAAATCTCTTGTTGTCTCTCGAGTCCGGGCCTTGGAATGAATGCAGGCGCATCAAATATATAGCGGGGCGAAGCTTCGGTTTTGTTTATAAAAAAAAACTTACAAATAACTTATTTTATGTGAGTATTTCGTGTATCTTATCTGTTTATCACTTCTGTTTAAATTAACTATAACTTTCGTCCACTATGATAGATATTCTCTCGAATCCACTACTAATGACGTAATGACCATCATTGTCAGTGTATCTGATTGGCTGGGATAAAACACCACTTGAGCAGTTGAGCTTATAAGCTATCAGCCATAATAAGACTATATTTAAAGTAAATGTTGGTTTCTAGGAGCGTCGGCATGTGGTCTTTGCCTGCTATAGGGTGTTGGAACCCTTTTGCATTTGCTCGCTCTAGAGTTTTTTGTGCTTCTAGCCAGCTATCTGTATCTCCTAAAGTCAAGACACTGAGAACAATTTACAATTCTGGTGTCATTGCTTGCCTTCGAGCTAACAGGTATAACCCATTTTTATGCAACACTTTCTGCATTTTAAAATATGGTAGTGCCAGATTCTCTCCTCTTTTTTTTTGTATATCAGTGATTATCCGGGTCAGTTTACCATCACCATGGATGGAATCCATTACATCTTGGATCTCCAAAACCCTCTTTGACCTCTAGACCAATCCATAAGGATTGGTGCTGAATTCTCTTAAAGCTCTATGCTTCACGAGATTGAACCATTAGTTATTAATGGTCAGCAGGGTATTAAGAACCATCGGTCTAGGTTTTGGAAATCCTTGCAGAAGTTTTTTTAGTTAAATCATATTGGACTCTAAATGGAAATAGTCTAGGTTTAGATAATGGAGCTACCAACTAGTCGTTTCTGATCAAAGATAGATTACAGAAATATTAATGATATGGATCCAAAGAAAGACATCAAAAAGTAAGGCAAACTTCTTGCCTCCTTCAAAGATCCCTCAAACGTTTTTTTTTATTATCTAATATGAAAAATCTAGACCTCGGAAGTTTATCAGTGTCAGGAAATTCTTTATCATTTATTGTGAGATTTCTAAAGCCCTAGTATAGACCTTAATTTTTTTTTCTTTTTTTTTAATTCTCTATAGTGCAGAGCTAGCAATGAGTGCTGCTTGTGCTGCGCTAAAGGGTGGAATATCAGTTGTGAGTGCTCTTAATTTATAGTTCTCATTGTTTCTACAATAAGTCTGAAAATAAAAATGGTATTTGAAAAGCTCTCATTGTTTCTAAAAATAAAAAAATAATAATAAAAAATTGGCTGATGCAATCAAATTTGATTGGATCAATGATTTCATATAGCTGAAGCTTTCTAAGTGATTAGTAGAATTAAAAATGTTGAAGAAACTATCCTCTGATGCTTTTGTAAGTGGTAAGTGATGAAAAATAATAATCATAGTAAGTTACGAGAGCATATAAATTTTATTGAAACGGTTATTTTTTCTTGCCTTCTGTTGAATTGGTTGATGTTTTTTAACTTCTTTTTCTCCTGTTACAATGCAGCTGGAGATTGTTATGCCGACGCCAGGTGTGCTTGAGGTTGTATGTTATAGATAATATTTTCCTTTTCAATTTAGTTATTAATTGTAATTGTTTATCTCATTCATTCTTTCATTTTTTTTCTTCTCTTTTATAAACTTTGTAACAGGTTCTACAACAGTTGCTGCAAGAATATCCTACGAAAACATTAGGAGTAATTATTTTCTGCCTTTTGTCGTGTGATGATCTTTTAAAGTTTGTGTATATATCCTAGGTACGCCTAGGTCAAAATTTGTGAAGACTTTGCTATGAGCCTTTCATGAATTAGGGTGAACTATAGATTTTCTCTAAATGCTTACCAAAATGCAACGTGTCAACCTCAAAAAAGATGGATGGTTACCTGTTGATTTGTTCTGAAGATTCCCAAATACGTGCAGGTCGGGACAGTTCTTAATATTAAGGATGCAAAGAATGCGGTAAAATCTGGAGCCAAGTTTCTAATGAGTCCCACCATGGTGAAGGTAAGTAATGATAGATGACTATTGTACCACATTTAATTTTAATTGTATACGCTGAAACCTCTTTTATCTTTCTTTCATGTTTTCCTTCTATTGTGATTTTCGTCTTGGAGTCCAACTATGTGAAGATATTTTCTTCTCTCAGAATATTTTTACTGGTTGCAGGGTATCATGGATGATATTGAAGGTGAATTCTTGTTTATACCGGGTGTGATGACCCCAACAGAAGTAATTGCATAACACTTTTGGCTCTTTAATTCTCAAGGATTCGTTCTTTTTGTTTTGCACATGAAAATTATTGCTTCTGCAATTTGTTTTTGAAACTTCCAAATTACCGTTTAACTTTTTGATATGTTTACTTTGCAGGTACTTACTGCATATGAAGCTGGCGCTGAGATTGTTAAAGTAAGTAAATTTGTCGTCTGGTTTAGGGAGGTCATTGATACTCAGTTTTCATTTCCTATCATCACGTTCACTACTTATTCCTCTAAAGATAGATGGCCAGTATTCCTTGTTTACGAACTTTCAAGGAACTACCACATTTCTTTGAAAGACTAGAAATTGTTATACATATATAATTGAAATCCTAAAGTACTTAGTTTTGCTTTATTTTCTTCAGTCCTTAAATTTTTTCTTCTGCTTGCATCTGGTTTTGACATCAAAATATGGTTCTTCTTTTTATTGAGAATCAAAATATGGTTCTTTTTTTTTTTTGAGAATCAAAATATGGTTCTTCTTGCCTTGTAATCTTTTATACATTTATTTTTATTTCTAATCTTGAAAATAGGTTTATCCAGTTTCTGCATTAGGCGGTATTAAATATATATCAGCCCTCAAGAAGCCATTTCCTCATATCTCGATGGTTGCTTCTCAAGGCATAACTTTAGGTCAGTACTCAACTTAAACTCTTTGCTCCTAGAGCTCCAACTCCCACTGTACTTGTTTTTGTATTAATATTCAGTCCAGTAACTTCAAAAGTTCAATTTTCATGTGTAGAATAGATTTTAGTACAGATCATACTGTTGATAGGTTTGTACGGTGGTTTTGCAGTAGGCCGGATGAAGTCAGTAAAGCTTTTTACGTTCTAATAAGTGTTTTTTGTAATAAGAAACAATATAATTGATAAATGAACGTGAGCTTCTATACTTAGAACATCTATAGGCGATTACATGAATGATCTCTGGTTGTACATTCATTCTTGCACCAAAAGGCTTTACTTTCTAATAAGTAGATATTTTGGTTTGGCTACATGTTAAACATTTGAAAGTATGGGGACCAAAATGGTATTTTAACCTTTTTATTTTATATGTTTTCATGTCGAGTTTGTTTCCTTTTTGCATTTTTCATTACGTCAATAAAGTTTCGTTTCTTGTAAAAAAGAAAAAAAAAAGGTAATTTCGTGTCATGATTTTTTCCTTACGTTACAGCCAAGACTCCTTGTATGCTCAAATATTCTGATGAGAAAGATCGTAAAAATAGCAACAAGATACTGTTAATATTATTATCTGTGTTCTTTCTTAAATAGATTGACCTTATCTCTAAACAAGGTAACTTTTGAGCTCGTGTTCTGGTGCCATGTTTTTTTATTTGCCACTGTTTTTGTTTCTTGGGCTAGTCAGTTTTTTGAAGTTCTTTTATTAGTTTGATGTATAACTTGAGCCGATTCCGAATCCATTTGCTACCTCAAAATCTATACAGATTCAATTGGGGATTATATCAGACAAGGAGCATCTTCTGTAGTTTTATCCGATGCAATATTTAACAAGGAGTTTATGGACCAAAAAAACTTTGATGGAATATTTCAACTTTCTAAGTTGGCTGTTTCCCAGGCGAAGGAAGCTTTAGAATGGTAAGAAATTATAATTTCCATGCCCAATTTCGAAACATATTTAACATGACATTATATCTCCCGTCTGATTTTTGGATTTGTCAACAGCGCATTTTATCTGTACTATAAGCATTTTACCTGTATCTGTTTACAATATCGTCATTGGTTGCGGCTTGGGTGCTTCCTTTCCTTAGAGACCCAGTTGAAATTCTTAAATGTAGAATTCCTTGAGACGGACGCAGGTGCCCTAAGTATATAGTGGGGCGAAGCTTTGATTCCTGGTTTTTCCGAAGAAGAAAAATATCGTCTATTCTTTTATCTTTCTATTTTTTCTTTTGTTTCCTTGGGAGGATGGAAAAACAAAAAATTGCCGTTCGTCCTCTTATCTATCCAATTCTGTTTGGTCTTTTTATAGATCTTTCTGCGAGCTCGGGTTGTTAGATTTATTAATAGCCTGTCCCATCATATTGCCCTTAGTCAGTTACGTCCAAAAGAGCCCAAGGACCGTTTAGAACCATCACAGGGACCAAACATGTTCCTTTTGAAGCCCTAAGAACGAAAGAAACACCAGCTTCAAACCTGAAGGACCAAAAATGTATTTTGTTCACTTTTTTTATATGTATAATCGAAGTATTGGGGCCTACGTTATGTTCTTAGTTCACCCCACTAATCCCAAGAAAACAAATTGTTTTAGATTATTACGTTCTTGATGTTTGTTTACCATATTTATTGAGGATTTAGCTTAAAAAATTATATTGAAGAGTTACTTTGAATTGTTAAAAATTGAAAGTTGTAGTTAAAAACTCGTTTGGATGTGGTTTTTGTATATAAGAGTTAGAGTCAAAACTCTGTATGAATGTAGATTTAAAATGAGTAGTTATTTTGAGTAGTTAAAAAAATCATTATAAAAAATGAGTTATTTTGATTGATTTGAAATGAATGATTAAACATGAGTGGTTACAAAATAAGGGTTATTTTTAAAAGTAAAAAGGAGGAGGAGTTATTAAAAATTCGTTTGGATATAGGTTTTCGAGAAGGAGTTGGTAAATCCTCCAACTAAATCCTCCTTAAATATGACAAACAAACAGCCCTTGATACCCATTGTAGTATTGTATTTTGAGCATCAGTCTCTTTTTATTTCATCAATAAAAAGTTATCTGGTAAAAAATTCTTACGTTTTCGGTGGCTATTTGGAATAAACTTTTGATGGTATCTTGTAAACCATTAGGGAGTGGTTTAGTGATCAAACAAAGTCTAAAATGATTTAGAGGTAATGGGTTCAATTCATAGTAGCAACCTACCTAGAAATTTAATTTCACGGGTTTCTTTGATATTTTAAATGTTGTAGGGCTAGTATGCCCTATGATAATAGTCAAGATATGCATAATCTGGTTTGGACAATCATGGATATAAAAATAAAATAAAACTTTGATCCTTATCAGGACTCCTTGGAGGCCTCTCGCTTCATATATAGTGCATAATTAGCTTCATTTCTTCAACTGTTTGTGCATTACAGGAAGCAGCTGTCTTCAATTCATTGACTGAATCATGTCACTAGCAGCTGCACCGTCTCCATGGTTTGAGCTATTTCAGATGTATGATAGAAGTTTACTACTGTAACTCTTGCAAGGGTGAAAATCAAGGTAAGGACTTATGATATCAAACTTTGTTTCATTATCAAAAACAAATATTTATTAATAAATACTTTCAAACCAATTTGATATTTCAAAAGTTCTCATCTATGTCAAGCTAAATATTTATGAATATAAAAAGCTCTTATTATTATTTAAAATCAATTAGAGAAGAATGCTAACACACTTTTTGTTTTCATTGTTTTCAGCTATGAACTTTCACAAAACAATTTCTAATGGCTTCAATGGTGATATTCATTGGCCCTCACTCTCTTCCACCGTTCGAGTAGCGACAATGTTGTTGTCAATGTCCATCTTGGTTTTTTGCTTAGAAGATTCAGCTTCTCAGATTCCACTTTTACCTCGAAGATTTGGTAACTCTCTCATGGGACCTATATTGTTGTCCTCTCCATGTTTCATCAACTCTTTTCTTTTTCTTCTCACACTAAGATCGAATTAGAAGTATCGTGAAAAATATATTGTTGTTAGTGTAGCTCTATATATTGCTTTTCTAACATGCATAGATGAAGTCAAGAAAAGCATAACTCTAGCGGCATCATGTACGGCTTAATAATTATAAGGTTATAAATTCGAATTATCCTTCCTCTATATAAATATTGCTGAATAAAAAATATCTTGCATGGATGGAGTTTTTTTTTTTTTTTTTTTTAATGCATTTGTGTTGTTATATATGGGTAGTCGATTTTCGTATTGCTTCTTTATATAAAGATTACTTGTTGCAGAGGAAATATATGGTTGTAGCACTTTACATTGCTTTTCTATACATTGAGGCCAAAGTTTTTGTATTTATCATTTTAGATCCACTTTCCAGCTTCCACCAAGGGATCCAATGCAAAAATACTTCAGACATTTTGTGAACTTCTGTTGTCATGAAAAGTGATGATCTTGTTCTAGTAACTAAGATGAAAAATGCTATAGATATTCTTGGCCTAGTCATATTACATTTTGAGAACGAGATACTAAATACGCGTACAAGTCGACCAACACAATTTTTTTAAAATGAACATCTCTAAATATTCTACTATGCAAGAAATTAGTTAGTGTACTTTCATACAAATACTTGGGGTGGATTTAATAACTTCAAAATATGTAGTTAATAGACATAATCAATAGAGATAGGAAATCTTGTTGCCAGCCTTGAACAATGACCAAATTTAGATTCGTCAACTACCTACTACAAGAGTGGTGAAGGATGAAATAATGTATATATTAATATATACACATATCAAGAAATGAGCAATGTCACCAAATGCATAAATTCATGACAAAATTAGTTTAAATATGTTAACTACTCATAATTTGGGGTTGGGAATCGAACTTATAACATATTGCTTTGAAGTTCGATTCCTTTTAACATATGTAATCTAGTAGTTAGGAATAACATACGGTATATATCAAAAGAATATGAATATGAAACTTTTGTGGCCATTTTTAATGGACTATTTCTTTTAATTATTTACTACAACTTTTCTATTAAAATGTTTTTTTTTTCTATATTAAACTACTAATTTTTTCCTTTCTCCTCCCAAGTTTAAAACAAATAATTTGCCATCGTATATAAAAGATAGGTTAAATTATACATGTTAAGGGTAAAATAATCTAAAAAACGTACAAGAGGATAGAATATAAATTTTGTTTTCATTAATTTTAATATTGTTAGCAATTAACTTGTAACTTAATTGAGCTCACGGCAAATCAATAATCGTTGATAAAAAATAATAATAATAATAACAACTATCATAGTAGAAAATTATGATAGAAGTGTAAAAAAATAGCATACATTATTGTGGGAAGAAGCAATCATTATTTTGGACTATTCATGATTTTCTTTTAATTAATTAAGATTATCAAAAGTTTATTTTAATCATTTTTAGACCGATTATCATCAAAAGTGTCACGACTCTCTTTTAAAAGAACTAAATTAAATATAAATCAAGTGATGTGACATGTGTCAACCAATTGCTTCAAATATTGAAAGTTCAATGTGTATTTTTTTCTCCTTAATTTCAAAATATATATTGTTATTTTAAAATTGATTGAAATATTTAAGTATAGATTATAAATTAATATATAATTTTAAAATGAAATAAAATAAATAAATCAAGGTGGACTACGTATGGGAGCATCCCGGGGCGGATTAAAGGGGAAGATTGGTCGGCTTTGATTCTTACACCCTAACTCGCAGCCTCTAAACCGCCGTCGAATTCGGAAGCTTCTAGATTTTTATTTTCCTTTATTTTAAAAAGAAATTGATTGATTTTTTTAAAAGAAAATAAACTATTCTCTTTTTTTTTTTTTTTTTATAACTTGTAAGTAGAGGGTAAAATTTGACATGGTTTTTGTTGGAAGTCGTAATAAAGTTGGTGTTGAATTTTTGGTAAGATATTTTTAATGGCAATTTTTAATTTCATTGTTTGAAGTATAAGTATTTGCATCTCTAAATTTTAATTAAATATTTCAATATTTCAATATATTGTTATCAA